>VYZV01028574.1:6084-17918 GCA_013401275.1 Pandion haliaetus | reverse complement strand
CCCCCCCAACAGTAAAGTATTAAGGATACAGTCTGTAGCCTATAAACCCCATGTTAAAACAGAGTCACTGTACTATGCATTTGCTTTTTCCTCTCTATAATATTTTGTACTGGCCTTCAGCTAACTTCATGCTCTTGATATCGGACAATTTCTCCATTTTACTCAAGTCTGTTTTGAATTGTTTCCTTCTGAGCAGTGTTGCAGCACCTGCAGTTTAGTGTCACTGATTTTAAAAAACTAAATATTCTATCATCCACAACATTAGTAAACTGAATAGTACTAAATTCAGCGTGGCAAGCAGGGAAGCGATTGTCTCCCTGTACTGGGCACTGGTGAGGCCGCACCTAGAGCACTGTGTTCAGTTTTGGGCCTCTCGCTACAGGAAAGACATTGAGGCGCTGGAGCGTGTCCAGAGAAGGGCAACGAAGCTGGTGAGGGGCCTGGAGCACAAGTCTTCTGAGGAGCGGCTGAGGGAACTGGGCTTGTTTAGCCTGGAGAAAAGGAGGCTGAGGGGAGACCTTATCGCTCTCTACAACTACCTGAAAGGAGGCTGTAGTGGGGTGGGTGCTGGTCTCTTCTGTCAGGTGGCTGGTGATAGGACGAGAGGAAATGGCCGCAAGTTGTGGCAGGGGAGGTTTAGATTGGATATTAGGAAAAATTTCTTTACTGAAAGGGTTGTCAGGCATTGGAACAGGCTGCCCAGGGAAGTGGTGGAGTCACCATCCCTGGAGGTATTCATAAAGCATGTAGACAGGACACTTCATGACATGGTTTAGTGGGCATGGTTGGTCATTGGGCTCGATCTTAAAAGGTCTTTTCCACCCTAAATGATTCTATGATTCTAAATGTAGGACAGAACTCTTCAGTCTTTTACATTCATTTAAAGTGAATTAAAGACCCATGTCTTAATAAACTATCAGAATTAAATTCTTTTTTCAGTGCAATCCGTGGTATTACTACAATAAAAAAATTAAATTAAAAACGGATCCATTCTATTACAAAGGTCCCATTTACTGGATTATTTTTAACTTTGGCACTAATTTTGTAAACACTTACTCATATACACATACTTGCCCCATTGAATTGAAAGGGACTGATTATTTGTTTAGAGCCAAGTGCTTTGCATCAGGGACTATAGTTGTGTTGTAAATAGGTTATGCTGCCTAGCTTTTCTTTTTTTATTGTATTGAAGTGGACATGTATTTATTCATTACGCTATAAAATTTGCAAAAGTCAACATTTTATTAATTTCTTTCTGTATGGAAAAAGTCATAGCATGTATACGTTTATTCCATTTTAAAATTCTGTGCCCTACAAACTGACCTATAAAATGAACTTACTTATAAATTAACTTTGGGTATAATTAGTTCCTTAGCAGGCTATCTGCAGTTGACAGTGATCTGCTTATTAAGATTTCTTCTCTCACTATATTTCCAGACCTGTGAAGAGTTAATAATTCAGCCTTTTGTACAGCTGTTGCTGGATACAAACCAGAGGATCAAAAGCAACCTTTAGATTCTTCCTACTATACCAACTAGCTGGTCATATCATGAAAACTGTTCTGTTTATACAAGTGCTGAGTTGGAGCTTCAGCTGAGTTGTATAGTTCAGTTGCTTTAGGATGAGGTAGTAGCGCTGTGGTATGAAGTGATTTCAAAGTGTAGGTGTGTTTCAAATCTTAAGAGTTAATTCATTGTCAGGTGTTTTGGGTCTGTAAGATATAAACTCTGTTGACAAATACTGGTAAGAGCTTGGTTTGTATGGAAGAGTCCATACTTTGATAATACAGATAAATTTATAGAAGGAGGTATAGTTCCCATTTATAAACTTTTTATAAGGCAAAAAGAGTCTATTTTTTCAAAATTAAACCTTATACTCAGTAACTGTCGAGATGCTTTTAACTGCAGCCGGAAAGTGATATAGAGGAACTTTCTTACGAAAGAATCATTTTGCAGAAGTTAATATAGCATAAACAACAAACAACTAGTCATGTACTTACACAGATGCCTGGGGTCTGATGCACAAGCTAAGTAGTTCTGACAACATAAAATGCTTTTTCTTTAATAACCTATTTTTTTAATTATGTCAACTCTCTTTGCAAAAATTTTCATAGAATATCACTTTATGCATAACTATACTATTTTAAAGTAATATTTCAAAGTTATTTGAAATCAGAATTTGTATATGTAGTATTTGAGTATAGCTTCTCAAAATATAGTGGTTTTGCAGAACTAGAGAGGTGAGTATGCCCTGATTTCTTCTAAGTTTAAAAAAAAAAAAAAGGCTACTCTTAAATGAACATAGCAAGTCCTAAGCTACCCGTCATTGCTGTATCTGCCTTGGCCAGGCATGATAGGAATGCTCAGTACATTAGTTATTCCTAGTTACCCTAAATTAAGCCATCCATGGGATTGTTTTAGTTCAAGACTGGAGTCCCCATCTCCTTTCAGGATTATGAGGCTTGTAAATTGTATGAAGTCTTCTGTTTCCTTCTTCTTCTTGTACACTGAGCGCTGCTAGGGTGGACCTAAGCACCTGGTCCATTAAATACAGTTCATAAATAGGAAATAATGCTATGTTTCACTGTTAGAGATGTGCTGTTTACATTTTGATTATTTTTTGAACTGTAGTGAATGATTAGAGCAAAGTTTTCCTATTATTTTATTCTAACAAGTTGCAATTGATAATGTCACTCAGCAACAGTTGTTAGGTAGGGAAGATAGGCATGAGGCATTTTCTCAACTTGCATTCCACAGAGATCACAGTTCTATTAATAAAAGCCATATAAGACCTCTGCTAGCTTCCTGGATACAATAGAGATTCATTTAGTAATGACAGGAATATTGTATGGCATACCTATTCACCATACCACTTGGTGTAAGGCACCACATTTAGCATTTGCTTTTCATATGCAGCACGTCAGCTAATGGTGTAAAAATGCTTAAGATAGTGTGAATGTTCTTTTTTGAAAGTTCAAAAGGGAGTTGTTTTTGGTGGACCTCATAACTTTTTCTTATATGCTGAATAACTTTGCCTAGTGTGGCAAATAACTGCCAAAGAGTCATACTTCAAAATAAATCTCAGGAAGACACTTGCTTAGAAGAAAGCAAATGACACCATATATCAGCAAGATACCAGAACCATTCTCCTCTGAAGAACATAATCCACCTTAAAGGGATTTTGGGGAGAGTTACATGATGCAACTAGGCTGGTGTGGCCAGAGCCCTGACCTATTATCAGCAGCAAAACCCAAGCACATCTGTTGGGAAGCATTGACTCTTCCCTCACCTTAAAGAAAGTCTCTGAAGCTACAGAAACTTCTAGTGAGTACATCTGCTGGAGCCTGTTTGCATGCTTGCTTCCCTGAAGGAACTGAGAGAGCCTATCATGTGGATTCCTTTGTGGGTTTTTTTTATTCCTGTCTGTATTTGTACGTCAGGACCTCCTTGAGAATAGCATTGCCACAAACTGTATTTTATGGTCAGTATCGTTTGTGTGCCTCCTTGAAATGTGTCTTTTCTGAAGATGGACCTTAACTTGTCACCAGACTAGGTACTGTTGGCTTGATTTGCACACTCTTAAGTTAACTCACGTGGAAATCCCCTTCAACTGATTTCTTTATTTTTCTGGATGAAATGAATAATAAGCTTTTGAACTACAAACAAGTACAAAATGAGACGTCATGAACTCTGATGTGGCTTAAAACCTGGGTTTTTAAAGGTGCATAGCAATAAGTCTGAAAGATAATCCTGGAGCGATCTGCCTGCAAGGTCTTAAAGACAACTGTGGTTAAAGAAAAGCTGTTGGGAAGCTCCAGTGCTGGACTGGGGCAAGCTCAAACGTACCATCTGCACTGGTCTTTTTTGCAGCGGTGGGGCATAAGGCAAGAGGGGAAGACCAAAATAGCATAGCTCCGTGAAGGTGATGTTCCTTCCCTCCGCTATAGACTTCTTATGGCCAGGGTTCCGCTATTCACACTCCTCCCTTGTAGGGGATGTTCTCAAACATTTGCAATGCAGGCAGGCAGCGAGTGAACTTCTGCCAGGGTTAGACGATGATGGCTTTGGGGGAATGCATTACATGCCTAACTATTGAGCTCTATTCATGATTGCAGCAATGCTGGCCAGTTGGTCATAAATCCATTATGGCATGCTGCATCTGTTGCACTAGTGGATGTTACTCTTTGCTATGTCTAGAGTCTTTCTGGCGATACGATCTCTCTCTTTATGGCTGTTCTCTCACGGTAATTTGCTGAAGATTCATTCTGTGGTGCTCTATACCACTCCCGTGCCGACTACTGGTCTCATTCCTTGTGTCTGTCTTCTCTGTCAGTATCTGAAGCCCAGGCCTGCTTGGTAACTGATTTGGGTAATCAGTTAACTAATCAGCATGACTGCTGTGATTTGTTTTACTTTAGCCCACATTAGCAAATATTCTGTGTAACCACTGCCTTTCTGTGTGAAGAGGTCTGACAGGTACACACTGCAAATCCACAAGCCGAGAAATATAGTAGACGTATCATTGCCCCACATTTTACTTCTGTGGGGGCTGAGACAGAGCCTTTATCATACGCGAATTCTAAGTCTTCTCAGTCTTCCATTCTGATTCCCAGCATCCAAGGATAAAAGGCCTAACAACTGTAAAAATCTCAGGGGAAGAGGTAGGAAAATTACTAGCCATCCATGCTGTTGCTACCTTAATAATTTGGATTTCCAGCTAAGCGACCGTGATGATACTGTATAAAGAGCAGGAGTGTGTAATAGGCTTTTTTAGCACTTATAGTGGCACAGAGAAATGTAATTTTATGCTTAAATAACTAATGCCCATTTAAGTATTATCTGCATATCTGCTGGCATTTGTCAAGATGTGGAAGACAGAGGACTGTTTGGTGACACCTGCGTAATGCCTAAGCTTCTGGTTGACTGCTAATGAGTTATAACATCATTGTGTTGTCCTTGAAGGATGGCTTGATGAAAGAATCTGTTTAAAAAAAAAAAAAAAATTGTTCCAGTCCTTTCCCTGTCCTGCTGTTAGAGCTTTATCACTGTACTTTTATGGTACATTTATGTTCCTTGGCATTGAGCCAGCACTGCAGGATGTGGCAGTGGCCACTGTGGCCTTTTAGGGTGCTATGTTTTTGTCGGTAACCACGTTTCTGTAATTATTTCTAAAACGTGGTTCATCTTGGCACCTCTTACAGGAAGCAATGTTCAAGATCTCTGCTGGTTCATTTCTGGCAATGTCAAATGACAGGCAACTCTTGGGGTACTAGCACTGAGATCCAGGGAGCCTATCTATCATTTCAGCTTCATGGTTGTAGTCTGTGGATCACATCAGCAGGAAGAGGCAGTTTCTAGTTGTGTTCCAGAATGTAGTGTGGCAGGTTCCGTGCAGTCACTGTGACCACATAATAATCCTGGTCATAAATGTAGAGTGAAAGTACAGAACAGTTTGGGAAGTGAGGTGGCTCATCAATTAGCTAGCTGGAGGAGGGTTGCACACAAAACACTGATCTGTGACATTTGAAAATAGTGCAATTTTGTCCAATTTTTCCTAAGATTAATTGTTGTTATTGGAGTTTGGACTATATTGCATTGGGCTGCATCATGTCTTGAAAGGTATGGGGGGTTTTTTCTGTCATCGTTTTTATTAACACTTTTTTTGTGTGTGTTATCACAATTGCATCTTCGTTGCCTTCAGGACAGTCATCAGAATAGAATGAGTTCTCCATTGAAAGGGAGGAACAAAAGTTCTTTCCATTTTTATTCCTACCTGTAAAGAACTGCTGCCCCTGTAAACTCAGAGCTATTTGTTGACATAGAAATGTTGAAACTGTACTGACATTTCTTTTTATAAAAATCAGGATAAAAAAAGATTGTGAAGAAAATCACTTGGAAGTTTCCTTTAACAGTTCTTCTCCTGGGTTATAAAAGTTGAATAGAACTAATTATTAGTGAAATGCAACATTGTGGTTTATTTAAAGCTTGTCTGCTAAATTAAGTCAGAATTCCAAACTCATCAGTAAAATCCTCCAGTTTCCTTACTCTGAGTGTAGTGTCTACTCTTTCCTCTGGCTGTTTTTTTTGCGGGTAGCTGCATTGCTTACATGAGTAACTATAATCTAAATACTGTGCCTAATTGCTTGTGTGCCAAGGCAAGGAAGGTAATGGCCTACTGTATTTTCTACGTACTGAATATCTACTTAGATTTCTGTTACATGTTTTCTGGCAGATTTTGGAAGTGTTTGTGTGTCTTCTATAGAGAAAAATCTGAAGAACACAATCTGAGAACCAAGCCTAAGTAGTTTCAGATATTAATAGTTTTATTACCTAATGAAGTTGTGAGATACTGATTTTTATTTTGTAGCTAATGTAGCCCAGTGCATGGATGTCCGACTTGAGGAAGTTCACATAGCAATTCCATGTCAGAGGTGGAAGTGAAATAGTGAGTTCTTCAGTCCTACTCCACAGTTTCAACTGTATGTTCATCCCCTCTTTATATCAACATCTCAAGTATATTTTTAATACATTTCCAGTTGATTACTGATGTTGGTCTAGCTTTCTTTCACTTTTTTTTTTATTTATGTACTGTTTTAATAGGACTTTTTAATGGCTTTTGCCCTGAGGATGAACGGTTGTGCCTAGCAGAATTTAGAGAAAAGTTGCTTCTACAGTCCCAAATGGGATAGGGATAAGATTTGCTTTCTTTAAAGCATGAAAAAAGACAGTGAATGTTTTTATACATTACATTCTGATGTCCTCCAAAGTATTCAAAATAACTTAATGAGTGGCAAGTGTCTATGGAATAGAGATACTTTTCCTAGTACCGTTGCCTTGAAAGTGGCAGATTTTGGGGGTAGTCTTAACTCCATTGGTAGCTCATTGCTTCCTATGCAGTTCTCTGGGTGAGAGTGAGCAGGTGCTGCTGACTCTCCTGGGGGTCTTTGTCTTGGAAGCCATGGCAGCCATCTGTGTATCTGCTGGTTTCCTTGCTCCTGCAAGTCACACCTCTGAGACTAGTGAGAGAGAATGGGGGCTGGAGTATCTGTGGAAAGCAAGTTGTCTGAATTACTTCCAGGTTTGTACCACTGCTCCAGGAGGACCCAGCTTCATTCTCAGCTGACAACCTCACCCACAAAACTCCTACAAAAACATGTAGGTCTTGTCTTCCCAGCCCACTGTCAATCCCTGACCTGCGGTGCCAGATGCTTTTCTCAATCCTGATCCTCACCACCTTCTCCTGAAGGAAGTGTAAAACTGAGATGAGCCTCAGAGTCGTGGCAAGTACAGAAATTACCATCGATTATTTTTTCACCCGGAGAATAGTGCTGATGCCCTCCTGACACAGGCATATGTGTACACATCCTTAGTAAGCTTTCCTGTTAATTCATCTTCCAGTATCCATTTACTTGAAGAAAACACTACAATTTAATAAGTAATTCTGGTATTAAAGTGATATATTTATGAAGTGCCCTTTTATAATGAGCCCTTTTGTGAAAGCTCTGTTCAGGACTTACTTGCAGAGTCTGATTGTTGGATGTGTAGAAGTGTTTATTTCAGTCTGTGAGATATTCATTCACCTAGGCAAAACCTGAGGAAAATTACTTTCTGAAAGCAGCATAACATTTGGGAGAGTGCAGTTTTGTTCTCTCTTGCGAGAATAACAGTAGCTCACCTGCTTTTGTTCTGTAAAGAGTGTAATGCTATTCCAGTAGGGCAGTTCTCATGTGCTTTAATTTCAAGGTGAAGCTGCTCCTCTTCTTCTTCCCCTATCTAACTATAATCTTGCCTCTGATTTTCTCTTAAAGAAAAACAAGAGGGATATAGAAAATGTCATTAAATACCTGTGTATTATTTCAACATCTTAGGGATTCATTTTTGTCAGGTGCCTGAAAGGAGTAGTATTAATGAACCCAGTAATGTTAATTTCCTTTTAAAAAGTTTACAAATGGCTAGTTTTTCTATCAGTAGAAGAGGATAGTGACGAAATACTAGAAGGAAGTGGTGGGGAGGTAATGCTTGAATTTTATCATGAACTGGTTCCCCCTGCAGATTTCTGTTATATTCTGTTATATATCAGTGTGATACATAGTAAGAATCAAAAAACCCAGTTGGTTGCCCATGTTTTTGTTGTTATTTAAAAAAAAATACTGACTTGTGCTTCATCTGACAAGACTACAGCTTTACTTTCATAATGGGATCAGACTTTCAAAATTACCAGTGAAATCTTTTTTCTTTTGTAGTCAAACCATATTTTTATTTTTTCAGGATGTAGTTTCTAGTTGAAATCTGTAGGATACCTTGTCCCCTATTTAAGAAAAACAAAAGAAAACAAAAAACAAAAAATGACAAAAAAACAGAAGTGCTTCATATTTTCATGGATTCTTCCGCATTCCAAAATCTCTCTTAACAGCAAGTTACATATGAGTAAAGGCTGATGCAGTAATAATTATTGTTTCTATTATTAAAAGAATTGCCATTCTGATAAAACGGTTTTAGTTTTTCAGGTTTAGGTTGCTTGTTATTTAAGCAACAAAGCATTGAATACTTATGCTTTAAGAATCTGTTTCTTTTTTGGTTAAATGATTAAAAAATTAACACCTTTCCATTTAAATCATGTAAATAGTTAAGACTCATGCTGTAGCTAAGCTGATTCTTTCTCTGCTTTAAAAATAGAAAATGCTAGAGCAGTCGTTCCCTTCCCCCACTATGTACTGACTAGTCCAAGCTAGTAAATGTTACTGAATGGATTTCAGTGTTGTAGCCATTCTACAGTAAGTACAGCAAGATCCTTTGTGAAAAAGCGAAAGGAGGAAAAAAGGTAGTAGAAATCCATTTGTGGGTGTTCGTCAGACCAGAGTACCTGCACCAATGACAGACAGGCTTTCCTCGAGAAACAAATAATGACAACAAACACTGCTGTTCAGAGGAGCCAGAATCTCCCCAAAAGACGACTAGGAAGCATAGGGGAGTGTCCTGCAAAACGAAAAGCTAGCTGGGGTATTCTGACCAGCCAAGGTTAGTATAGCAGCCATTTCAGAAACCATGTACTGAAATATGTTAACCTGACCCAATTTATGATGTTCTAACTCTAAACTGTTTTTTGGTTTTGCTTGTTTGGGTTTTTTTTCTAGCTGTAATATAAATGCATGCTTATGTTAGTGGCACTTTATTGTCTTGCATGGGTTAACACAAGGGTGTTGAGGCTATTTTTGTTCCCTCTGCACTCTTATCAGCTGATCTAAAATACCTTTTCTTGTTTATCTGCCCTATTTGTTTTATGCAAGTGTTTAAGGCTTGACTTACCCTGACTTTTGCTGTCCTGTCACAAGGTAACTGGATACTGAAGGCTAATTGTTTACGACAGGGAACTGGGGAATGGAAGGAGGGGGAGGAGTAAACTTTACATATAACTTTATATGTAAAGAGAAGTTTATAGGTAGCTGAAATAGGAGGCAATGGAGGACTGGTGACAGAAATATTGTCCTGTACTACTAAAGACAAAGATATAATTGTAAAGGTTTGCATAGAGAAGTACTTACGGGGTGTTTAAGTTGCTGGCCACTGACGTTTTCAGCAATGAGGAACAAACTCTATTATATAAAGAAGTGTTTAGGACTGCTATTGTCTGTGCCATATTTTCCTAATTTTTTCATAATACAAGTGTGTAAAAGGGAGCTTTGAGTAATTGTGAGAGTCTAATAGGAATTTTTTAGAAGGGTGATCATAATTCCAATTAATATTGACCATATCATAAGGCTTAGAGTGAAACAAAAAAGAAAACAAGGAAATCAGACTTAATTCATGATAATACGATACCAAATTAAAAACTGGAGGTGTTAAAATAGTCAAGGAAGGAGGAGACAGGAGAGAGAGATTTAATATATTGTGCATAAAAATAATTATGAATTTACCATGTAAAACATAGCTATATGTTATAGGAATCAGTTTTTCTTAAAATACCTTTGCTAATTTCCAGTACTGCCAGTTTTAGAATTAAGCAATATTCAAGAATTTAAGCAACAGTTACCATAGCTTCCCAAATAACTGTTTGAATGCAATGGTACTGTAAGGTTATGTTTATTCATCAGTTTTAATACGCAGTGTATGTTTTATCCTCATAATGTTCACTGTTTGGGCTAAGATTTCCTGATCGATAGTAATTTTTATTTATGAACATTTCAGCTAGTTAGGTCAGTAGTTCCCAAAAAACTAGGACATTCTCCCTCAGACTGAAAAGAAATTTAAAGAAGTTTATCAATGTTAGCACTAGCCCCTCCTTGATGTGGTTCAAGGTTAGGCTCTTTTGCCATTCTTTTAGAAAGAAATAGCCACAGTTAGTCAAGTTTGACATTTTCAAATCACAATAAAGTATAGAAAGTAAAGTGTTCTGAAGAATCCATCTTAAGAAGATTCAGCTACTTACAGCCTCTTTATGATTGCCAAACTGGGCGTATATATTCATTGATGGACATCTTGAAGTACTGAAAGACTTGGGTTGCAGTTGAGGTTTCTGGTTGTTGCAGTTCACTTGAATAACAGGTATATCTAATATCAAATCTGAAGGAGGCTCTTTTCTTCCCTCTCGATTCTCATCCATGGATGTATCCAAACCTGACTTTGTTCTTCAGGCACCCTTGCAGAGCAAAGGAAGAGAAAGTCGTACTGCAATGCAGTATGTAATTGAATAAGCAGATTGGAAAATGCGCTAAAAGTGATTGCAGGGGGTGGAATATGTCATAAGGTTTGGTAGAAGGGCGAAATAATAGAATCAGGCTAGGAAAAGGTCTTCAGCCTACTGGCTTGAGGGTCCACAGCCAGGCTATTTTACCAAAATCTGGATGTGGCAAAAATTAGCACACTAGGCCCAGTTTTGCTGCCCAGCTGGGTACTGCTTTTAAGGCTGGGGATTAGGCCCACATGCTGCCTTCACTCTCTGGCAGGCTAGGAAAATACTGAAAATTCTGAGCACAGCTTGGGGAAAATTGCTTGTAGTCTGGATTAAGGCTGAGACTGCATTTGAGGAGCAAAATTATTCCAGGCAGAAGTTCTCCAGAGTCTGAACTCAGCTCAGAATGTCTGTATGCCTTTTCTGTCACCTTCTAGTTGGGAAGGCCGCTGGAAAACCCTTACTTTGTTTTAGTGACTTCTCCAAGGGAGTAACAACAGCCTAAGAGTACTGCCAGCTGCTCCACGTACTCAAATCAAATCTGATGAGGGTCTAACAGATTACTGAATTTAGAAGTTGATGTGATTTTACGCCTTGGCACTGGAACTATGGCACACAGAGTTTGCAAGATACTTTCAACTAGAAAATTATCCAGCCAGTTCTTGATCTTTCAAGAAGATGGAAAAAGCAAACTCTGCATGAGCAGTGGACAGGGGAGTTCTTGCTGTGCTTTCATGTGACGGGAGAAGGGGCCTGACACACTTCTTCCCGTGTGTGCAAGGCCCGGCACAGAGCCAGCAGCAATAACTGCTGCTGCCGCTGCCATCGTCATTACCATTGCCTTCACGTAGCATAATGTTGCTCCTTGTCATGGTTTCAGGTCAGCTCGGTAACAACGCACCACGAAGCCGCTCGCTCACCCCCCACCCCCTCGCCTGGCCACAGTGGGATGAGGAGAAAATACAAAGGCAGGCTCGTGGGTCGAGACAAGGACTGGGAGGGATCACCCCCCACTTATGGTCACGGGCAAAAGACAGGCTCAACTTGGGGAAGAAACAAAATCAATTTAATTTACTACAAATCAAAACAAAAACAAAACACAAGGGTATTAGGAAGGGAAACCAAACATCAGAACACCTCCCCCCACCCCTCCCTCCTTCCCAGCT
>VYZV01028567.1:23642-34483 GCA_013401275.1 Pandion haliaetus | reverse complement strand
TTACAAAAGACCTCTGCCTTCACTGATTTATTGTTGCATTAGGTAAAACTACACACAGTGTATAAAATACTGTGTTACTCCACTTGTAGTCTGATCTAACATGTTATCAGTGATTGCAAGTACATTTTATAACCCCAGCTGCTGAATCGAAAAAAAGGTGATACAAGCATCAATCTCCAGGATAAAATCAGAGCACTTTCTACCACAGTTTGACCTTAGTGATGCCTTTGGATAGTCTTACTTGTCTAAGTCCTTGCAACAATTACCAAGGGGCGGTTAGAAAATGCAGCTTTAATGGTGCAGACTGGAATTACTAGCAGCATGAAAGACTTGAATGCTATCCCTGGAGATTTCCAAGCACAGGAAGAATTTGAGGAAACTGTGATGCCAATGCAGGAATGAAATGGAACAGGGCTGCAGACACCAGCCACAGATTTTATTTGTGCTCTTTATTGTCTGCATCCCTGAACTCTGCAGTGTCATTAGCAAATACAAAAAGCTATAAATAAAAAACCAGCTACAGATAACTAGACCTCAAGATACAGTTGACTCCAGCTACAGCTGCCAAACCTTATTTATAGCATGCGGAGACACAGTTAATTACAGGTCACAAAAATGTTAATTTCTGTCATAATACAAGTTATAGTCTAAGAATGAAAAATCTCATTTTTGGGCTGAAACAGTTTCTCCTAATAGAACTCTGTCAATTTGAAATCACGTGTCATGTTTGTAGACTACAGAATAGGCAAAGAAAGGATAAATGTGCCTTATCAATTTATTTCATGGTCCTAAATATAATAATATTCAAATTCAAATAATAAAACCAATCAATTTTTTTGGCAAGGCAAAGTACTGAGGGTAAAAAAGAATCAGAGAAAATGATCATAAAGGACTATTTTGGGCAATGACAGTTGTATCTGCTTATAATTAACATTAATTTTTTTTTTTTTTTAATTAGTACAACAGTTTTTTAAAATGTTCAGTCCTGGTGATCCAGAAAGTGAATAAAAAATACACCTTATGAACAAACCTAACCTCTCCCCCCAAGGAAAGAATCACCAGTTATTTCAGCTATTCAAAAGTACATTGGATAATTATTAAGATAAATATTATGTGAAGGATGGAGTTAATTATATTACATATAATCAGACACTGGTCATTCTACAAGTTGTAATTTATTTTCCCCTAATTTTCATTTAACTTCAAAAGTATTTCAGGAAATGTAAAATAACATGATCTGAGCAGTTACAACGATGATATGCATTTAACTTCAAAACTATGTTTCAAGCTCTTAAAAATAAATTACATACAATTTCAGGAAATAACACAGCATTCTCATGCAACCTGTAATTGTTGCCACAAAAATGGTAAACTCATTTTTGGAGGGGAAATATCACAATTTAGGGCAACAGTATTCATCTGGCAGGTCTTACAGAGATACAGGAAAACAGTAGGGTAATTTGAATCAATATGCTAATCTAAATTTATATAGAGAGTCTACTCAGTTAAAAAGGTCATACAGCTGCAACTTTATATGGAAAATTAGCAGACCGGTTTGAATTAATATCCAACTCCTACTGCAGATCAGGCAGTCTCGTCAGTAAAATTGGAAGGGCTGCAGTCTTCTATATCCCGTGTTCATCATCACAACTTTTTTTTTTTTTTTAAGGGGGAACTTCATGTGAGTTTGAGTCCTTATTATAGGTTTACAATCCCTATGTATATGAACATATCTAAAATTCCAGCATCTAGGTCAGTACTGAGTGTTCTAAATCCTTAACAAACCTCTTTTTGTATCCCTTCATGTCAGATTTAATTGTCCATGGTGAAAGGAAACCCTAATCAGAATTCAACAGAAGTACTCTAAGACATGTATCTTTCCAACCTGAACTATCCTATGATCCTGTGAAAGCATATAAGTAAAAAAGCAAGTTTTCATCTTCTTTGAAACACAAAAACAATTAAATAATTTACAATTCTCATTCTTAACTATTGTATGGCTCTTATACAACAGCTGTGTAACAGCGAGGTGCAATGAAGCACACCGAGGGAAAAGCTCAATTCACAAATACCTCATTCCTTTCAGAATCTGGCCCTGGAGGATGATAAATCATACACTGCTTTTACAAAATTATTTTACAACCTATCAAAAAGACCTCTATTCTATTCTCTGTTCCGTGGTTTCCCCACATATTCCTATTATCTCTTCATTCTACTTAGCTGCCCACCACAGTCAGTTAGGAACATCTGTGGGGGCTGAGAGAGAAATAAATTAGGCATACAGACTTGCTGTGCACTGACCTGCACCGCTGCTTTTAAGTAAAAACCCGACTAGTGTAACTCTAGTTTTAGTAGTTTACCACACTAATACCAAGCTCAGCTAGATACCTTAGTGAAAAAGATGTAAAGCAAAGATCAAGACAAGCAGTTGAAAAGCTACCTGCAGTTACGAAGCCCTTCTGGCTAACTTACATCAAGACAAACCACAGCAGAATCACAGCCCTTAATTCTTCAAAAGCCGATGTCTTCCCTGGTACTGCTTCCTTCTGGGAACTGCTTGTGGTTACAGAGTAAGTTACAATTAGGTCCAAGTTGTGTGTAAGAATCTCTATATGCCTTCCACTGGGTACAAGGAGGAAAGCCTGGGCCCATTAAAGCCAACAGAAGGTTTCCAATTGGTTTCAAAGATGCTGTAATGTCACCCAGAGGGAAGATTTCTGTACAAGCTCCTCAGGTCTACATTTGATCTGCATAACAGGTCCTTTGCAACTGAGATCTCTTCTAATTTGTTCTTGCGTGGCCCTATCTAAACAATGATAATGCAATTCAGACTGAATATTATTTATTAGAAAGTCTTTATCTATCACATGAAAAGTGTTAAAAGAAACTTTATTTTCACAGATGATATATGTTTTCATATAAAAATAACTAGAGATGTTTAAGAACATTTCTGTATTCCTACATAAAATGCATTAGAATCATTGAATAAAAGGCTTTATAAAAATGTAAGTGTTCTCTACAAAAATTACAGTGACAACAGATTTTGTTTACAGCAGTCTGCAAGCGCGCAGGCTTATAGCACTACATTTGTAGCAGCGGTGGTTATACAGCCATGCTGGTTTGCACAGCTGGCTAAAGACAAACAGGAAAGCAAGGTCCTCGGCCGGCAAAGCTGACAATTTCAATAAGGCTGACAATCTAACAAAAAGCGACAACGGTTTTGTTCAGTGGGTAGGAAGGGCAACAGCAAACAAAGAGAAGGGGAAAAGTGATCTTGCGAGAGCACTGTTTTGAAGGAATCCAGATGAGCACACTGTTGCAATACCTTAGGGTTGGTTTGTTTGCTTTTTAATTTTAGGTGTGCCAAATTCAGGTGTGACTGCCAGATATCGGCAAGCTGATGCAAAAAGGAGGAGTTTTGGTTTGGAATGGATAATGACAGAGCAGAAGGAGAACAGGAAGAGCATCTGGTAGAAAATGCATGGGGAGGAAGGACCTAGCATAGCAGCATTTTCTCCCAGGTTTGGGTGCATCTGCAAAATATCAAAACATTCTAAATCAAGTGCTGTTGGGCAAGTGCTTGAGAGGGACAGGGATGGTTAGGAACTGCAGCAGTACAAGTGAATACCTATCTTAAGGAAGTCTCGTGCAATTTTTGCAATGGCTTTTTAGAGAAATCATAGCACGTGCTTCTTAGCCAGTTTGGCACGGCTGCTGCTGCTGTAGGAAACAATTCCTATGATTTTCTGCAGGTCTGCTGCAGTAAATTCACAAGTTTAGCATTTGTTGCTACTGTGACCAAAGGTTAATGATTCATCGGTTGACTGAACCAGGATCACCAGTTTCCTATTACATATTTTTGTGGTCTTACTCATACATTTGATTTCAGCAGATTTTCAGTAATCTAATTTGCTGAATGTTAAATGAAAGCCATGTAAATAAGAGATTAAGTTTTGTTACTGCAGAACAAAGCAATTTCACAAATAATTTTCTTTAGTACCTGAGTGGGTTACTGAGGGTATCTCCAGCCAGCACAGGCAGTTTCTAGCTGTAAACATGCTGACTGACCATCCTCCCAGTGAAAACACAGCAGAGGGAGGGAATAGAGCAGTCTTGAACAAATACATGACACGGGGGCTACAGCTCCTTTTGGCACAGACGGCTGTCTGCAGTGGATCTGACAATGTGTGGTGCTGTGTAACAGCCACCCCTGATGCAGATGAACACAGAGGAAGAACATTAAAGACTTTCAGGGAGAAGAGTGAAGGGTTTGGTTTACTATCTTGTTTGGATCTGCTTCCAAAATCTACAGAAATTGAATGCAATTTTTAAAAAGGATTTTCTAATCCATGTGCTCAATAACATCCCACAAAACTTTGTTTTACTTTAAACACTCCATGAGACTGTAATGAAGGCCTCTTTTATGCATTTATCCAAAACCCAGAGTAAAAACCTGAACTTCTTTAAATTGATATGCTATTGTGTGGCTGTGCTCCTACTCAAAGTAACTAATTGGATAATTTAGCTATAAAACTGACCTAAACAATGTTACTCTGTTGAAAGTTCACCTTTCTGTCAAGTTGGCAGTGAGTTAATTTGAATGACTTGAACCTGTGCTCACAAAGTTGTGCCTGAGCAGTGTCAGGGAAAGCAGCTGCGTGGGACAGGGGGTGAAAGCCTTAACCAGAGATGTTCCATTTGAGAGCACAGGTCTGTGAGCTTCCCACTCAACTATAAACTTGTTATGCAAATTCCAAAATAAAAAGCCCTAAACTTTTCTCCTGAAAATACAGTGAGGCCGTGTTAGTTCTAGCAGGCAAAGAATGGGAGTCACTGAGGATGAGGAGGTGCAGTGCAAGAGCCAGAACACGAGCCTGAAAGGTAGAAGGAGCAGGCTATTTCTCTTTGTTATCGAGTGAAATGACTCCACAAATATGACAATAAATCACTGCAGGAATCAATCCGAGTGGAGGCAACTGCTCCATGCTGATAATGCATCAATCAATATTTAATGTTTACACTTTAATTAATCTGCACATAGGAAGCATTCTTTCAGTGACAAAAAAGTGATGAGAAATAAAACACCTTTTATATCAAACAGCGACGAATGGCTGCCTATCTGTTAGGCTTTGATTGGGCCCTCAATTGATCATTGCAGGCTTTTGCGATTNGTGAAGGAAGGGGGGGGGGAGCTTCTGAATCTGCTTTGGAGCGATTACAACTTAATCAGAACAAAGAAAGACTGATAGCAAAGTATGAGTTCTTTGAAAAGACTGGGCAGAAGCAAATAAAAGAAAAGATTTTCAACATCTGCATCAATGACATCTACCTGAACAGATTTTTGCATGTATTACAATTATTGATACCTACTAAGGCTTTGTGTAGAAAAACAATTCAGATGTTGACTAGCAAAACTGCCTTCCCTTATCAGGGCTACCAGCGGAGACTGACGATCAGTTTATTTTGTTGCTATTCTGTATGGCAGCGAAGTGCCAGGTTCTGTGTGGACACAGGAGAAGTCACAATTCCTGCCTCAGAGTGTTTTTCCTCAGTGCTCTGTTTAACCCTTGTAAACTCCAGTTTCTTCTTCTTTTTAAAGGCCCTAGTTTATTGTCCATTGATGTCAACTGAATGACTTCTATTGACTTCAGTGGGCATTGCATTAGTCCATAGATGAATGGTATTGAAAGGCGTAGTGATGAAAGACAAATGAAAAGACAGTGATAGCAGACCAGTAATGTTCAATTATTCCTTTAAAAAAAGAAAACTACAGCAGTACGTTCTCCATGCTTAACTAACGCTTTCCTATGCTTATTTCTAAAATAATTGTTTGAAATGTACAGACTTGTCACATAACAAATGCAATAGTATTTATTTAAAAAATACAGAGAGCTTAGCTCTATTTAAATGATTAGACTTCTGAATCCAGATACGAAATTGCCATAAACTTACAAAGGGTTGAACCCAGGGAAATTTTACTGTATTTTGTATGTTGCATTTAAGTTATTTTGCAAAGCCTGTCATGAAGTTAGGATCATGCAAAGGACCTATGCTAGTGTCAAATCATTTGAAGCTTTTAAGTAGACCGGCTAGTAATTAAAAAATAATTACAATTCTGGATTTTTTTTTTCACTGAAGAACTTTTGTTGTTTTACTAGTCAACAAATAGGAGGATTCTACTTAGGATCTAGGGACAACATGTTGCCGAAATGCCTGCCCAGATTTGGAACTGCCTAGTTTAGGGTGCTCTGACTGCTGGCTTAGGCAATACTTGAACAAACCCAGAAATAATACTATGGTATAAAGTCATGTACTAGAAGGAATTAAAAAATATTAATCCTCGATCCTACAAAAAAGTTTTTGTTTCACTGAGACTGGATGACCTTTTTCTGTGATTCACACAATTCTTCTGGCTATTCCAAAAGTCTAAGGCACTCAGAAACGCACCCCTAAGACTGCTGGCATTTTTGGATACCAAGAGCAGTAAAGTATTTAAAGCATGAATGACATCAGAAGATTTCCATTTATTGGTCAAAAAGTTTTGAAATATAGTAGCACACAAAAATTGGAGGAAGTGTTCACAGAGGAAATGAAAGAAGATGAATATGACATTTAAAACGCAATAATAGAACCTAGCTAACTTTTTACTTCTGAAGTGTGCTTGTCATTCCCACTTACATTTTTTTCCACAGAACTTTATATGTAGATAAACAAAACCCCAAAGATTTCATTAGCTCCATAAAAATGGAGACAATGTCTTCTCACTAAAATCCATAAATAGCTTTCAGCAGACTTTACTAACATACACACACATCTCCACACAAAGAGTTGAGTCTGCAGTTTATCTTTTCCATAAAAACTTCTTCCCCCTTCTGTGCAAATCAGATGAACAAGCTAAAAAAGAAGGGCAAAGTCAAAAGAGAGGAATGCTCTATTGTAATGCATGATCAACTACAAATATTTATAGAAAAGATGAAAACACTACTGTGTGCACATCAGGACTGCCATAGGACAGCTTTAACATGCATAGTTAATGTTTATGGAACAAAACCAGCTTACTGAATGTGAAATCTTCATTTTCCTCACATGCACCCAAAGTAAAAGTAAATTCACACACACACACACACACACACACACAAATATTTATTTGCTTGATAAAATCCTGAGGGGACAGCGCAAAGCACTTAATGTTGTCACTGGTAGGCAGAAAAACTCACGGTTGCATTTTCTGATTACTCTGTTTTCCAGTTGTGTACACCTGGCTGCACACAGTCGGAATAGCAGCCCAACCTGGAAAGCCAAATCCCGGCCTTACAAACTTCAGTTTCTTTGGAGCTCCAGAGAGCTGCATGCTTTGGTCTGCAGTAACAATCCTGACATGCAGGGAGATAGGTCCCATACTGTGGTTTTAAAGCCTCGTTAGCTGACCTTCTGAGAACACAAGTCCATAAGGTTCTTTGCTGTATAGTCAAAACATTTCAGCTAGCAAAGGATAAGTTTCCCAGCCCTGCACCCTCCTGTCAGGGCTATGGTGAGTTCCCAGGTCTAATCACTGTCTCAAACTGTCAAGCCCAAGCACCAGGGCACTCTTCCAGCATCAATTCTGGCTACAGTCATTGGTGTTAAGCTCAGTACTCCCACCTTAGTTATATAAGAAGCACCCAGTGAGATCTAAGAGTACCAGTCCCTGTTTAGCACCAGGGCTTAGGCTACTTTTCCATCTCAGCCTTGTCACAGCTGTCTGCTGCATAAAAAGACTGAAATGTACTAAAAAAACCTGGAAGACTAATAATTCATTAACCTGACAAATTAAATGTAAGTCCTATCGATCAAGAGTAGAACTTCTTGGTTATAAAGGAAGCATATATTATTCTGACAGTATTTTCACAAGATAAACTGAAGTTACAAAGAAGGCAACCAATTTGATTCAAATAACTGTCTCTCCTCAGAAACATTCATGATTATAGTCATCAAGCACAAGTTGGTGGGGTAGTGTTACTACCCCCGTTTTTTACAGATTTGGATAACTGCATAATATCAAGGAAATGGGACTGTATCGCTCTCCCAGCTTTGCTGACTGCTGATCCTGTGGAAAATGCTAAGCAAATGACCGACTCCTGCACCACTGAATCATGCCACTGCTAAATGCCAGCATGGAAAGGTCTGTAACAACACATACACATAAAAAAAGACAATCCCTTCTCTCTTCCATCACTAGCACTGAAAAGCTCCGGGCTCATTGTACAGCTAATGAGAATAAACACACTTGCAGCTGGCCTTCCACCACCTGTAGAAGGTGAAAGTCGGCCAAAAACCTATGAGACTCTCCAGTTGCAATGAATGGATGGAAACCAAGAGTGTGGCTCAAGTTCAAGTCCTAGACTAGTTATAGCAGCATGATACTGGTGCCAATAGACCCACTTAAGAGTGGAGGGCTCAGAGTGAGAGGCAGTCTCTGGTATTCCGTGATAGTAAAATATATTAGGGCAGGCATCAATTTACCTTGGTTAGTTATGTTTTTAGTTATGCTGTATTTTGGTGCCCAGGGGCCTAATTTATAATTCTAATAATAAAATGTATTATGAAGTATAAGCCAAGCACATGCAGGTTCTAATTCTATTTCCTCTCAAAGGAAAGAGCTAAGCTGTTAAGCTCTACGTTCTTTCAACATTTCCTATTTGCAACAAACACAAAAAATCTGAAATCAGCAATGTGCCACTGACTTTTACAAAGTTCAGGTAGAGCAAGTTAGATGTCTGGTTCTGTGGGGTTTTTTTGTTTGTTTGTTTTGGTTTTTTTTCAAATCCCCAAACGATATTTCTGGTACCTCAGTATCACAGCTGTCTCAAGGCCTGGTTTTGCAGGTAAACTGAAGTTACAGAGAAGCAAACCAATCCAGTTCAGACATCCGCCCCACCTCAGAAAAATTACCATCCCCAAGCTTGCGGGGTAGTACTTCTACCTACGTTCTTACAGAGAGAATGTACAGGTCAGCGGAGGGATCTCCCCAGTCCCTAAGGATGGAGAAAGTCCTAATCCATTTAGCAGGGAGACTTTTACTCTGGTTTGGTTGTAGAAGTTACCGGAACAGCCCAGCTGTTAATGTTATACTATAGTGCCCTCATTTGCACATAAGNCCCCCCCCAACCAGAGGACACGGCACCCTGTGCCAGGCCCGAGCAGGTGGCTGGTCCCAGCTCCCCTTGCTGAATGCACCTACTAAGACACATTTAGGGCGACAGAAAAACAATTTGTATGTGTGTGGGACCAAGTTAATGTTAACAGAAAATTAAGTTTAATGATTCAGATTGTCAGTAACTTATTTTAAAAATATGATATCAAAGAGCAAGACTAGCAACTGTATCCTTGATAGTTTTTATGTTTATAGCATAAATACTATGTAATATAAGTTTTAATTAAAAAAACCCAAACCACTGCAGTCATTTTCACTTGTTTCTGCTGATTAATGTTGGTATTGACAACAAAGTAATACTGTTCATCTAATTTGTGATGAATAAATAATGAAGAAGCGTTAATAAGAATACAGATACCAAACGTAACAATGGTCCTTAATCTTATGAAATTGTTCTTTACTCACGGCAGCAGTCAGTCTCACTAATGTCAGTGGCCCAAATTCTGCAGTCCTTAATCACATACCGTTACCTTCACTAGGAGTTGTTCTCAATTTAGGATCAAAGACCATAGTTCACTGGGGCCACTCTTTCAAGGGAGGATTGGGCCCAGAATTTAATAAGGGGTTTGGTGGCTTACAAAGAGGTGATTAAGATCTTCCTTTGAAAGACACAAAATGTAGAGTTCTTCTTTTGGATTATAACAGCACAGATAGCTGTAGGTTGTGGATTTCAGAGTATTAACTGCTAATCCACAAGTGAACTGAAAGGTTTTTGTTTGTTTTGCTATTACAGTATTTAGTTAAACTTGTCAACCTTTAGTTCTCAGTAAGTCATATTTAAGTTTCTTAGCAAAATATTTTATTTAAGGAACTCAGTTTCTGCAAGTTCTTGTTCTTTTCTTGTTCTTTTTCATATATTCCTCCCCACTGCCCTGAACATCTCAGTGAATATGTTCAAGTGTTTGAGAGATTTCCTGGTTATATGCAAAACCTAGGGTAGGGTTTTTTTTTGTTTGGTTTGGTTTTGTTTAATGAAAAGCTTGCACTTATTCCTGAGAACTCAAACCATGAAGTTTTGGAAACTAACCCACAATATAAAAGTTTCTGTTTTCCTTAAGTGACATTCAAGGATTGCTGTTTGTCAGTGACAAACAGAAAGTACTTAGTATAATTATTATAGCACCTCAGTAAAAATCAGATTCTAGCCGTAGGTGATTGCAGCTATAAAGTTTCCAGAATAGGAACAATGAGCCCTATGAAACTAATGAAAAAAATCGCCAACTTCCTCACTCCAAAGTCTGATTTTTACAAGGACTCCATTTCTTCCTGGTTGCCAAAAATGAACAGTTTATTTGAATCCAGCTAAGGTCTCCAGGAAAACAATTTTAATGTAAAATTGAATAATGTTGCACCAATGACAGGATAATTAAGTGGTTTCAAAATTGAGCAATATTTAGGTGCATTTACTGTAGCATGTCCCAATAATGAAAATAAAGAAATCATATTCTAATGATAGCATAACTAAAGATGATAAATATCCAGACATACCCCTTGCTGTATCACTGTACTGCAATCAAATGAATTAGAAATCTAATGACTACTTTGACACAAACAGGTATTTAATATGCTGAAAATGTACCAGATTTTCCCCCTCAAGCATTAGTAAAATCCCCAAGAAAATTAAAATCCAGGTCATGGCTAAATTCCT
>VYZV01028555.1:13257-25391 GCA_013401275.1 Pandion haliaetus | reverse complement strand
CATCAGATTAATAGCAATGCAAGGTTTACAACCTGAAGGATGGATAAGAGGGGCCTCTATCTTACATCCTGCATGAGGCCTCTCAGTTTAATATCAGTGCTAGGGGTAAGTAGGTGATGATGGTCCTGGAGGTGAAATTTTCCCTCTATCAAACTGAGTCTGTTCTAACCAAAACAACTCTGCCTGTCTGCACTGGTGTTTCTGGTTTTGCTGTCACTGATATAACCAGAAGTAGTGAAATGTTCCCTGAAAATTCTCTACAGAGGTACAGCATAACATGAAGTGCACACTTACACACTGCCTGCAAACCACATGGGGAAGCGTTTGGGGATCAGTTCTTTCATCATACAAAACACTACCCTATTAAGGTAATTTGTCAAATGTCGTTGTGGGAATTCTCTTCCTCACCTTCGATAAAAGAGAAAAGGCACAGAATAACCACCCTCCTCCCAGGTTTCTCTTAATTCTGTAGTTATATCTGCAGTATCCCTTCTATTTCCACATAAGCATTGTGCACACATCAGTCTGCTCTAAAAGCTGAGTGTCTCTAGAGTGAGCTGCTGTACCCTTTCCTTATATCTTGATATGGCAAGCATTCATGCATGCCTTTACACACCTGTGAAAGGTCCCAATGTCTTGAATCATGCACAGATAGGGTCATGCTTACCTATTTGCAATAATGCTGTATCAAACTCATTAGATTTATCTCAACCAAACAGAAACACCAGTGCAGACTGGTGATCCAGAATACTTCTTAAGTCAAGGAGGAGAAATAGATACCCTCTAGAGGGCAATTCGGCTCATCAATCTCAGGCATCTACATTAGACTGCAATAAATCATTCCCTAGAGGTCTCACTGTTTCTCCACTGACTGTACAGGGAGCCCAGAAAAGACATACAACATTCAGGTGGCTAAAGCAGGATGGCAGCTATCTAGGCCTGAGCATGCAAGTCAGAGTGGAAACAATTGCAATATGGGAGCCTTCTTCTGGCAGCAGCATGTTCCCAGCTGAAAAGAACATTATTATGCTTGACTGTCACAATAGGTATAAAGCTCTTTTAACAAGGTAAATTTCTGAACAGTTTTTCTTTTGCTATGCAGAGTATTGGCAGGAGGTACTGAGAGGCCTCTAACCAGACCAGACAAAAGAGGCAGAGGTAGAGTCAAGGTCTGATTTCACCCAGGCAGACTGTTCCAGGGTTTCCACACAGATAGGCTGTATTTTCAAACAATGTTTTTTCCTCTTCACTGATCTCCAGTGCTCCTTGACTTCAGCAGTTTTCTAATATTACACATGATCTTGGTTACTACACCATCACCCTGCTGTTAAATACAAGAGTTCATACACAGATTCTTTCAGGTACTATGAGACTGAAAACTAATCTTCTGGCACAACAATTTATTCTCATTACAATATTTCCCTGTAGCAAATCTGCTCAAGAGTAGAAACAGGACTAGAAAGAGGCCACCATAGAACACTATGGGATACAGGGCGAGTTAGATAAGCTTACCCCCCCAGCCCTGTCTGCTGATCAGTGTTCTGTGATGAACATTATGAAATTGAAAAGAATGTGCTGCTTCCACAGCCCCCATGCTATGCAGAGAAGTTTAAGCAATATCGCATATCATACAGTCCAAGGGAGAGGAGTGTTTGTAACCTGAGTGTTTAAGAAGAATCTTGATGAAGAACATCAAGGCATCAGGAAAGCTTCAAAAGCACGTGATGCCAGTGGACATGAGTATAGATGACAGAGGATAAAATTCTCTGTGCTGGCAACTGATGTCTGAGCTATGGGAAGGGAAAACTATCCAAAGGGAGAAATGAAATTATGTATATTGTTTGAACTAGCAACCTCCCAAATAGATGCCAGATGGAATCAGATGTGCGAAGCCTGGCAGGATACTCAGGAAATGTTTACACTAAGTAAGGGAGATCTGGGCTATGTTCCAGACTGGCTGGGTACAAACTATCTTGATCCAGAGGTTGTACATCCTCTGTGTACAACCCTTAGTGCCTCTGTGCCCATGTTACTTCCTAACACATCCTGCTGAAGTGTTAATGAGGCAATTAATTTGGGCAGAGCACCCCATAATATAGCTGTAGAATCCAGAGTTAAGTCTGAGTGAGCTCTGATCTGTTTGTTCCCAAGTGGATACGTGTGGTCTCATGCTTCCTACACCTCATACAGCCATTATTATATATATTTACGTGCACAGATGTTGCACAATTAATAGGAATTTAACAATAGCTTACACATAGGCACACAGAGTCTTGAGAGATGCAGAAAAAACCAGCTAAATAAAATGTGCGTCAAGAAAAAAGGAACCATATTATTTTAAATGCAAGCACAAGAAGAAGGTACCTTTCCCCAGAACGCAATGCATTTGGAGATCTGTAGCAGTTATCACAAAAAAAGTGTGATACCAGGGGGAGAAATAGACAATCAGGAGGATAACCTTTGGTCAGAAAACTTTGGTTTAGGAAAAGAATACAAAGAAAGGGTAGTAATACTCATGAGTTACTACTATAGGAGTTACTGACTTCTTCTTTTAATCATTCTTTTAATGATTCTTCCACCGTTCATTTGTCTTCAATGCACGCAACAGTAGTCACTCACGTTTGCAGACCTCTTCAGAAGACATGGGTTTCCCTCTATCTCGGTAATATCCCGGTTTGCACCTTTGACACCGATGTCCCTCTGTGTTATGCTTGCAGTTGTCGCAGACTCCACCACTGCGCTTTCCTGATGCCAGCCAAACACTCAGATCAAAATGGCAGCTGTCGGCATGGTTGTGACAGCGACACTCTGTTGGGAAGCAGGAGAATATATTTCAGGTTTATACAATAGACACAGCAATACTATTCAAATGTTACTATTTTCCTACTGTGAATCATGGAGGAAATATCTGAATGTGACACATTCCATCTGCATGCAATCCGTGATTTCCATAAAAACTACAAACTGCAACAGAGTGAGAGTCCCAGCAGGGTCAGAGAAGCTTGGGTGGTTGTGAGCTGCCTGGTATCCTTACAGTAAGACAAATCAATCTGATGGTATCATAAGCCCTGCACAAAACCCTGGAACACTAAAACATGGGAGGGGACATAGCTGCATGAAGAACAGATTTCTGCCTTGTAAATTCCACTTCCCAATAGTCCAAATGGGTCAGCTGCAGTAAAACAACATGCATACCAAAGTTTTGCATCAATGACCAGCAGCTTATCCCCAGTTGCTGTAATGGCACCATTAGTGTAAATTGACAAAAGTCTTTGCTGGGGAACTTTGCCTGCTAGCACAGCGACTGCTCATCCTGAAAGCCTCAATCAGTAAACTCCCTCCCACTTACTTCTGCATTCATTTGGTGCCCCTGATTTTCCATCTCCTGGCTTCCAAGGCTGATCATTGTATAGCGGTGCACATTTCTCACAGTGGTCCCCTGCTGTGTTGTGTCTACACACACACTTCCCATGGACCTGTCAGGGGAAAGAGAATAGGTTCAAATAGCTACAAGCAAGAACATGGTGGAGCACCCAATAGCCTCATGAGGAGGTGGGACTTCTGCACAACTCCCACACAGCTGGCTGGCTCTCTTAGGAAACCCGCAGAGCCTGGAGCTTAAATGTGTAGCTTTCATTCTTCACACAGTCACTAGTGATGTAGACTTTTCCTCTGTCTTCCAGTTTAAATGCATGTGGTAACAATTTCTTTTTAACTCTCCAGTTGGCTATCTTACTACTACATTGATGAACAGCTGCCAGACTATTTAAATTGGGTAAGCTAACACAGCTTATTTTGATTTACAAGTTCAGGGTAAGAGCATGCAAAGACCCTGAGCAGGCAATAACCTCCAGGCAGTGTCAAATACACTCTTGGCTAGCAGAGTCGTGTCACAGGAGAGCATAATCTAACAGAGGATGCTGGACCCTGTCTTACTTGACATTAACAGTGATTTGGAAGAGAGAGTAAATTAGGGCAATAAAATCACCATGAATTATAAATTATTAGAAGAATGACAAAGTAGTCCTGGACCTCCTAGCACACTTAAAAATGTAGGAAAAATATTAAACCTGGAAAAATACCAACCAGTATACCCACAGAAAAACAATCCAAACAACAAATTCTGTGAGAGGAAAGCACTGATGTTTGAAGAGACTTGGGTACAGCAGGCACAAATGTACCAACTTAAATATAAATATATATATGTGAAATAGGTTAGCAGAAAAGCCCAGTAAAATTTTGGGCTGTGTAACTAAGAGCACTGTAACTCCAGGTGCATAGGAAATTGTACCTGCAATGCTGTGTTCAATTTTGAACATCTTATTACCAGATAAATGAGAAAATGGAAGATGTTCAACAAAAATGAGCAAAAGCCGGCATGGTTGAAGAATGGGGCTGATCTACAAGCACTAAGCATAAACCCACCTAAGCTAGGAAATAACAGTTTACAAAACATTTGAGGGGGAAACAAAAAAGAAGTGCAAAAAGTCATGACTAAAACTGGCTGAATAGGAGAGTTCTCTCTGTGACTATTTGCTTGAAAAATTACTCAAAAAAAGAACTTGCTTCCTCTGTACTTTTGCCTTCATTGGAACACAATAATAATTTTTCATCATTGAAATATTCTAATATATGTCAGTTTTGGAATCAAGCATTCACACCAGAAGCCTGACCTTGGAAACTGAGCTAGTCCAGCCTTCGAACAGAAAGTTACTATTGAAACTGGTTCTGTTCTCAAGTCATTTCACACACCAGGAATATAATAGCCAGTTCCACCATAGACTGATTTGGTGCACGAGATTCTGTAATATCGAGCCACATCCAAGAAGTACTTTACAGGAGGGTTTTTATGTTGTGGGTTTTGAGGGGGGGGCGGGGGAGGTTAATTAAGAAATAGGATTCCAGTATCTGTTTGCAATGTCTCATAGAAAGGATTTCCTGGAGAAATTATTTGGGGAAATATCCAGCATAGAGAGTGGGAGAAAGGGAAAGGTGGTACCATAGGCCATGTTCTACACTCATCACAAGAGAAGCTGCTAATTAGTGGTACGTATTTCACATGCAAGGAGACACTTGCACTAGAGCAGGAAAGGCACAGAAATCGGGGACTAGATCCCTCTCCCTCTGTGCGCTGTTGAGGATGCTAAGCTCTGTAACCACAGTCGCAGCTCTGGCCCACTGTGCGTTACACAAAAAGCAGAGGCTGAAATTTCATTTTGACTGGGGTGTGAATTGAATCTAATCCTTTAATCTCACTACTAATGTGAGTTATGTTTCTCCATAGTCTTTCCTGAAAGTCAGATTCTCCCTTTGCAGTCCCCCACTTCCCCCATCTCATGTAGCAGGTAGCTTGGAATCAAGAGAGAATCGTTCTAAAGAGCAGTTGTGTGAATGCACTCCCCTGCCCCCCAACTCATCTCCCTACAGCAATTTGCTCTCCGCTCCCCTGATTTCTAATCCTCCCAGACCAGATATGTCATGTAGCTAGCAAAGGGGACAGGCTGCAGCTGATGCCATCGCCCCTCTATGGCCAGCTGGCAGATTTGCTGCTGCACAGAGCGGTTGGCTGCCTCCTCACGGAAGACTGAGCACAGACTTCAGGGTATGCATTTCTGTCAGAGCTCAGCACCAGTAAACCTCAGGAGGATACAGCATATAGCACATTATGTGATGCCTCTCCAGACCTTTGTACAAGAAAGACATCCATGTTCAAAGCGCTAAATAGGATGACAAATTACAGAGACAAAGACAAAAATGCTAATAAGCAACACTGTTGGGCTTCTCCCTGTTTGGGTTTGGCTCTTCAGGCTTATAAGTTCCCCTCTGTGGACACAGTGACTGCTTTTCAGAAGCCATAGAACACAGAAAAGGACCAGGAGTGAGAAAAGATAAAATGAGTCTGACCCAGAACCACAGATTTTAACATCCCCAAACTTCAGACCCTATCTGAACTTTACAGCTCATTCCAAAACAGATCAGAACCAAAATTTTGGTTCCAGTCACTTCTTAGGAAAATGCCAGTGTACTTCAATGCAAAGTTTGCAAGTTGGCCCACTGGGTTTTTTGGAGATACATACACAAACTGTGCATTCAGTATAGAAAAAAAATTATATGAAAGAAATGCTGAGATTGTACAGTTGGGAAATGGCAGAATTAAACCATGCAATCTTGTTGTAGCCTTGAATGACATGATCAAACATTCATAATTCCACAGGACCCTGTGCTTACAGTGCACAGCACAAATGGTGTGAACACTCACGAACAATTATTCAGAAAGTAAACATGAAAATTCAGTGAGAAAGGAAGAGTCCGGTTGTTCTTTGGAGGTCAGTAGATGTGTTAGTTTGCTCATTGCCCACTGGTTTGTTGCAAACTGTAGTTTGTGGAGGCTGTCTAGGAATGACATGTTGTGCGTAGGACAGAGGCATAAAGGAAGCTTCCTGCCTGTGATCCCTGCTATTGAACAGTTTACCAAGTGCATGGAAGGATGACTGGCTTGAACAAAAGGGTTGAAAAGCCAAACAGCCACAGGAGCCACTGAGCAGGCAGAAGTAAAGAGCAGAGCTGGCATGGAACTTTTTTTTAGAAAGTGTTGGATCTGAGGACTAGCCTTTTTTGTGTAGGTTTAAGAACAAGGAAAAGAGAATTGATGGGTATTGGGGAAGAGGTAAAGGATAACAGAAGAGAACGCAAGTCTGCCATGTGTTATCTGTGGATGGGCATCTCATGGAAGATTATTTTTTTTTCCCCAATGGAGAGTAATCTCATAGACAGCATTCATAGGTGAAACCAGCTAAGGAAGAGAGTGCAACACGAGGTGACAAGTATAGAAACAAGTTGGGTAGAAGACAGCAGACAAACAGTTCAAGTGGAACACACACAAGAAAGGTGATTCATGGATCTAAGCGGCCATTACCGAAAGATTGGTTAATGCAGGAGAAACTGAGTTGTGGAAGAGACCTGTTATACTTAAGCTTGATGTGAAATAAGGGTAGGTGAGGTGGGTGCAAGTAACAAGACAAACAATTTGTTCTGTTAGAGAGGAAGAGATAAGAGAGGCAGCCAGAGATGAAAGTCCAGGAAGGAACAAGAATGAAATACAGGAAGCTGTCAGATAAAATAGGAAATGGGATATCTGCTTAGGGAAGAGAATGAGAGTCACACTCAACAACAACATGAAGAGAGCAGGCATGTCCCTGACCTATTATTCACTGCTGAAGTAAGTCCATATCTCTTACAAAAATGAGTCCAAAAATCTAGAAGATTGTGCTCTCTGCCAAATGCAAGATCTCAGGATGCACTGGATCTCACTGCAACACAAAGATGATCACACCAAGGTAGAAAAAACAGAGCAGTAGAGATTCAGGGGAGCTACACCAATATTTTTCTATGCCCTTGTCGTGGTTTCAGCCCAGGCGGTAACAAAGCACCACACAGCCACTCGCTCACTCCCCCCACCCCCCTCTGGTGGGATGGGGAGGAGAATCAGAAAGGAGAAAAGAAAAAAAAAACAGAACCTCATGGGTTGAAATAAGGACAGTTTACTGGGACAACACAGGGAAAGGAATTACAACAACGGTACTAATAATAGAACATACAAAACTAGTGACGCACAGTGCAACTGCTCACCACCCGGAACTCAACGCTCTGCCACTTCCCCCACCGAGAGCAGGGAGCCTCCCCCCAACCCAGTCCCCATTTATACACTGAGCGTGATGTCACATGGTATGGAATAGCTCCTCAGCTAGCTCAAGTCAGCTGTCCTGGCTGTGCCCCCTCCCAGGTTCCTGTGAAAATTAACTCTATCCCAACTGAACCCAGGACAGCCCTCAAAAGCAGGGTCAGAGTTAGGACAAGATAATGGTGATTAAGAAGATGATTGTCAGGGAGCAGCAAGGACCAGTTGCTCTTTAAGGTTTAAAGAGCTATAAGCTGAGGGTTACTACACCACAGGCCATGCCCTTAGTGAGGGGGCACCATCCTGAGCACAGTGAGTGGAGCAGGGAGCTAGTACCACAGTCCATTGACAGCCCCAGACACAGCAAGGAGATGCACCAGGGGCAATTCAGGAGCAGCAAGAGACAGGCCCAGAAACAAGTTCACAACATGGGTTCAAAGTCCATCCAGGAGGCAGAATGAGAGACAAGCTATGACACATGTGAGGGGGTACATCAGGAGAGAAGCTACCTACAGCATAGGCCCAAGGTCCAGCCAGGAAGCAAGGATCCAGACAGGCACATCTACAGCATAGCTCAAGCAGAGAGTGATAGTCCAGGGCTGAGCTTAAATGGAGCCCCCAGGCCAATGGACAGAGAGTGTGGGTAGGAGTCCCAGGTGGGGCTGGTCAGGGCTGTTAAAGTCCTTTTAGCACCTTCAGGACCCTGATAATACTACTTTGATTGCCACTGGATTAATGTCATTGGAAGCTTTAGGATATCTGACTACTAGGAGGCATCTGAGGAAAAAAATGCTTCAGCTTTCTGGATTTGGAAGTGGCAATCCAGGTAGAGCGAGCTTGAAAGCAAGGTGTGAGGAACAGAGGCTTACATGAGATTCATGCCATCAATTAGGAAACCTAGCTGGTTTTCAGCTAAAGCCTGATTAGTTTATGACACAGATTTATATGAATACATGTAAATGTATTAGTACAGCAGAAGAAAGGTTGAGTTCCAGGAGATTCCTGTCTCACATCATATTTAATTTTATCCTCAATGTTCAATATGTGATGCTGCATTACTCAACATATCACTGATCCTTAGATACAAAAGTATTTAGGCTTCTATGGGCTTTTCCACAGTGCTCATTGCTGCACTAGAGTACTTGAGAAATATTACGGGATTTATTTTTATGACACCTCCCTTCGTCTGCTTCTCCTCATTACTGTGATAACTCTAGTTGTCTCCAAAGATCTTTCCCATTCATTGGAGCATCATTGTATCGAGAGTTCAGTTGCTCTGACAAGTTTTTTTGAAAGTGGATGGTGCCTTCCAAAGTTGTTGTGGGGAATGGGTCAGAGAAATAGATGCACTTGCAGGCAGGTGGGTGACTGTGTGATCATATAAACCTCCCCATTTCATAAAAACAGTCTGAAGTACTATGTGCACAGCCTGTAATAGTTTGTATTCTTGCAGTCCTGCTTTCCGAGTGTGCTCAGCCAGAGTTATTCATGTCACTAATGCATGCTATGAGCTTTGAAAGATGAAAACTGTTGCTTTAAATACTGATATTCTGGCTGCATCAATCTTCCAGTTTTCTAATCAGCTTTTGTAAAGGGTAGAAGTTTATAGGCTGACATACTTGCAGTTAGAGAATATTATTAGTCCAGGAAAGGAATAAAAATGTTATGCTATACTCTCAATCACCATCATATTGGCTTTAATAGCCACTTGAAAGCAAGCTCTGCTTTTGTGTATTGGTAATAGCAGCTGTGTTTTCAGGCTGTGGTTTCATGATGTAAAGTCTTTGAGGGCAATCTCGATTTGAGACATTTCCACTTTCCTTACTACTTCTTTCTATGTTATCACCGTCTGCATCATGCCCTGAGTCATGTGTAAATTGGGCTGTGAAACTAAACCATGTTAAAAAAAAGTTAAAACAATTTTTTTTGCCTTGGCACTAGTATTTTTAATCTGGATTAATTCCCTCATCTGCCTCACAGTACAGTCGTGCTGTTACAAGCCTGGTATTGCTGCCAAAGGCTTTGATTTGTACATCTACCACCTGAGCATCTTCGAATCAGGACACAGAGGAGGTTATAGCTTCATGGATTTTAATGCCAGGATGATCAATTCCAATCATTTAGCTTGACCTGCTATACTAAGCCATGAATTTCATCCAGTAGTTCTTTCATGGAGCTCAGTAACTTCTGGCTGGTTTGTAGCAAATAGTGTAGAACCATATCCTGCTTTTATACAATGGTTCCCAGAAATTACATGATACATTCACTTTTGACTGCACAAAGTTGCTTCACCTGAATTCTGATCCACAGCTGAGAAAGCAAGTGGAAATTTTCCATCAGTTTGTCCCACAATTTTTTTTATTTTTTAAACTTTGTTCAACTTTGTGTAATACCTGAAGCTCTTGCTTTCTCTCTGCACATTTAGTTTCTTTTATCTTTTGTCCTTTCAGTAAATGTTGTGGTTGCTGCTCTTTCTCCTGGGCTATTCTCCATCTATTTTGGGGCTTTTTTCCTACTGAATGAAGGTTAAATTTGGAAGCCTTCCAGAACAGAGCAACTGTTGCTGATTCAGAGAAAATGTTTGTCTTTGGGCTCTGTATTCACTTTGTAATGTTGCCAGAGAAATTTTGGATACAGCAGTTTGCAATGACATCAGAGGCTAGTCCCTTACCTGCTTTAGTAAAACGACTTTCTGGGTCATTTTGAGTGGTTAAATACAAAACAGTGTCTGCTATTCTGCTTTGTTTCTCTTATAGCTCAAACGGCCTCTGTTGTCTCTCCAAATGAAGAGATGTATCTATGCAGATTTATAATAAATCCTTCAATACCAGATCCCGAGGAGAGCACATAGGACTTTTAAGAGTCCAAATTAAAAATTTCCTTCAACTTTTTCAAATTAGCAAAGACCTAAAAGAATGGGTGACTTGGGAGTAAGTCCTAGATTACGGTGCCTGCTGTGGTTAGACTGACAGTTGAAATTCTTGCTCTAATCAGGAGTGAAAAAAGCCATTATTTTCCTATGTCACTTTCTTGTTTCTGGGAAAAGGTCTAGTATGTGTCTAAAAACTAGTACACATATGGGTGTTTTCTGAGGGAACTGAATTTCTGCCTCATACTTGGTCACTTTGGTAAATTAAGTCTGAGGGAGCTTGGCAGGGATAAGTAGAGCTGGGACACTTGTGGCAAGGCCACCTGAGCCCATATAGCTTTTGGTCTCCACAGCAGTGCGTGAATGAGCTGCCACTGGTTCCAAATTTACTGTATAGGTAATGGTGAAGGAAAATCAGTGATAGTGTTTAGTTGAATATTCAGACTGGCATCACTTAGACCTTTTTGAACAGTAACAAAAGAACAGGATAAATAGACTGGAAGAGGTACAAAATTAATACTTCACTTGAGGGAATATAACTCAACCTGTGACAGTTTCAAGACACATCTCCATTCTCTGCCTGAATTCACCTCCATCAGTCTTTGCACACATGCCTGGCTGTGCCTTAGCCCACATTTTGCTTTGCTTTCTTATTGTTTTCTTTCTGAATGCTAGCTTGATTTTTATTCATTTTTGGGCTAAGCTATCCTCTTATTTTTACCCACAGTGCCAACAACTCCATTATCAATCTGTAACAAACTGCATACAAGTAGCAGCTGTCACGCTGAAATGCAGCCCCTGAGTTACAGCAGGTCACCAGCTCTTGGTGAGTGTCTTGAGAACAGAGGAAGCGGGAGCAAAGCTCAGTATTTTAATAGTTGAATGCCTGAATCACAGCATAACGAGTAAATACCACCATTCAAATCTCATGAAAATGAATGGCACAAGTGAGTTTGGTCTTGTTCAAGGCTTTGTTTCTGATGCCACTGAACCGTCTGGCCTGACTGCCAGCCTTTGCTGTAGAAAGACCTAGAATTAGTTTTCAGGGGAGGAGGAAATGGGAGAAGATCTAGATTCTGATATCTGGACAAGAATTTGTGGATTTACAGGTCAGGCATAATGGGTTAGCACACTGTGGACAGTTCAGAGAAGTTTGGACATGACCTGTTCATTCAACAGGCAAAATAATTGTCATTTACTTTGTAATAAGTCTGGCTAACTCCAGCAACTGTCTTGACTTAGGTAGGTTTCTACTGGTTAATCCACAGTGGCTCTAGGGGCGGGTGATTGAAAATCCACTCCCAAAGTGGGCCTGTGACCTCTTCTCTGAATTTTTACCTTTGTATGGAGTGATCTTGGCAGCATGCATAGCTCCCATTCAAGTGAAATTGTGTTGAGTAATGGAATAGATGAAGCCAAGAGAAAAATAGTTTCCTGCAACTTCTCTGCAGACGGCTGCAGCTTGGAGAGTGGGGGAAGGGCAGGGCTGAAAAAGGTGCAGGACCAGCCAAATTTGTGTCAAATCTGGGAAGGGAGAAAAAGGGCGAGAAAGTCCATGATTTAGCAGAAAACTTGTGCACAGCAAGA
>VYZV01028546.1:2180-15584 GCA_013401275.1 Pandion haliaetus | reverse complement strand
ATCATACTTTTCTCATTGTCTGCCATGAAAGAATAGATGGAAGCCTAAGGTCTCAGTTCTTGTATTTATTATGTTAATCATAGCCTGATCTCAGCATATATAAACACTGAGTTAAAGGTTTTAATGTAGCTTGTGGTTGCCCACAACCATTCATTTTGTGGAACATAAAATCTATTGCATCCCCATCAGGCACAAAGTGCAGATCCTTAGTCTTTCCTGACATAAACATAATGCAAGGATGAAACAAGAAACAGAGTCACGAACAGCAAGCCCTGTTCAAAAATCCCTAGAAAGAGAGAAATAATGAACTACGCTTACAGGGACTAATCATCTCTTTTCTGAAAGGGGCTCAGATATCATTCCTCCCGTAGCTAGCAGCACCTATGACCAGCAGGACTCCATCAGTCTCTTAGGTATAGATTGGGCAGTCACATAAACCCAGAAAATGAGGAACGGTATCTGGCCCAGAGGGGTGATATCACTCCTGTTGAAGTGGCCCAGATTCAATGGAAGAAGAAAACACACTGGCAATGTATAGATAGAATAACAGAGAATTTAAACTAAGACAGGTTTCCCAGTTGTTAAAGGGGACAGTAAAAGAAAAGCATCTCTGAGTTACAACCTCAAGTTTTAGGTTTTTGATCAAATAATTTTATATCTTCAGGACTTTGGTTATTTTATTACATTTTGTTGCATTCAGGCATCGAGAGGATGTCCATTATTTCTTAGCACATAATGACGTGGGATTTTTTTCTGAACAATGCACAAATAAAAGTATTGTTGTAAACTGCCTCGGGAAACTTAACTGATAGTCTGCCTGGAATACCAAAACTCACTTCACCAAAATTAAATATTATTCTTAGCACTTCTCAAATTCACCCAAAGTAAAGTAAAGTATAATTATTAATTTAATATTCAAAAGCATCTTAAACCACTATGTTATACATGTGCTTTTACTCATTAAAACCTTTTTTCTCACTTGAAAGGAAGGTATCAATAGATTAGTAAAAGATCTAACTAGCAGTTTACATTAGTTGCAAGCCATTCAAGCTAAATGCTTTCAAACTCTATTGTTTATAATTAAACACATAAAAAAAACCCCAAACATTTTGATATCTGGAGATCACCCATACTGTGAGAAGATGAGACTGACAGGAACAGGAGCCTGCAGTGGCTTAGAGATTATAAACAGGATCTACCTATTGTGGGAACTCAGCTCCTGGGAGATACCATCCATTACAGAGCACTGATGAAACAAATATGTATGCATGGACGATTGAGAATGCTTTTTTAGAGACATGACAGGCAAAAGCACTGACACATCTGGGAGGGAAATACATTCATACTTCCCACAGAAAGACAGCCCATGCATCACCACCATCTTCATGTCTGTTTATTTTCATATTAACTTCAAGAAATTCTGGGCTTTGAGATCAGTTGCCTGAAAAGTGAACACAGGCCAGCCAAAGACATACTTTTCAGCCTGCAAACCAGCAGGCACAGTGGCTTGCATATACATTAGTGAAAAAGTGCTCCCTTCTTTGCATGAGTGACCTCAAAAGCTAAAGGAGAAACCTTCAAGTGGTACAGCAAAGTAAAGCTACCTCTGCTGATCTTGCATCTTTAAAGCCATATTGTTTTACCACTAAAAATCTTTTGTGATTTTCTAAATGACATAGAGATCCTATTTTGTGCATGAGCAACATTTTGTCCTAATAAAAGCATTAAAATTATTTATCTTTTCTTTCATTCTCCCACAGGTATACTGAAGTTCTTCAATATCCAGTTTTAAACCCTGAATTTCACGTAGCAACAAAAACACAGCTCAATGCAAGGTCACTGAGTCTAATCAACCCTAACCAAGAATGAAGAATTGTTCTTTTCTTTTAGTTTTGATAGCTCAGAGCTAATTAAGCACTGTAACTCCAGCATGTAACTATTTCACAGGTATGTTAGGGGCAACAACAAAAGAATGGAGTATTCTTTATTTTGGGGTCTTTGTGGCTTTTCTTTTTCCTTGCCAAAAAATAATCAAGCATCTTGATCTGTTTTTGAAGTCTGTCAAGACCATTACCACTCTTAATGTAAAAAACCCCTCCATTTCTTTGCTCTCTAGCAAAATGCCTAAATGCATTTGTCTGGGGTTTCCATCAGCACCACAGCAAATGATACCTTCCCATAGAGTAAGCTCCCACACGCAGTAAACTTTGTTTACATCATTTGCACTGCTATTCTCAGCCTCACCCCTTTACAGCCCCTGTGGACTATTTTGGGGTCACCCCACTTGGCAGCTGCGGTAGATTGAGCTGTGCCAGCTCACCTCGGGTGTGCATGCCTGACTCCAGCTAAAGCAAGAGTGTGCACGCCTGACTCCAGCTAAAGCAAAAAGCCTGGTTGGCTGGCACTGCAAAGGGAATAAAAAGAATGTATTGGAGAGCAGAGCGGAATCACAGATAATTTCCAGGGCAGATGAAAAAATGGAAAAAAATATTCATATGGCACACTTGGGAAGGGTGGTAAAGAAAAAGCCAAACCACAGACCACAGTTCATGTAAACAAAAGGATTAAGGCTTGCCCCAATTAAGGCTTCCCACTAAATGAAAGAAGAAAGATTTTAATTAAAAACTCTTTCTGTTAGTCACCCACAGTAAAGAGGAACAAGAAAGAAAAAGATGTACTTTGAGACAGGGATAATTCCCTTCAGATGGCCATAGACACACAACCTCAAAGAACTGTGGCAAGACTGGGCACCACTGTTTACAGTGTTGTGGGGTGATGTCTTTAACCTTCCCCTGTCAAACATTGGCTGGGCTGTATCCTTTAAACAGGTTGAAGTAAACAATACAGAAAGTCATCAGACTTACTGTTACAGTGCTATTCGAACACCTCAAGTAATTGCCCTCTGACTCTTCTGGGGTACCAGTTTCCTGGCTGAAACTGAATAAACAAATGAATGAATGAATGAATGAGTGAATACATGAATACTCATCATTTCAGGTGGGAGAATACAGTAAAATAGCTTAAACCACTTTCCAGAGAAGCTAAAAGTCACCAGTTCTCTCATTGACTGAAGTGGACTACAAGTCATCAGTTAAAGCAACAATGTCCAAGGGTGCTAACCAAATCCAAGAAGTGGATTGCAGCCGTAAACCTCTCAAATGTGACCACAAGAGTTTTTGTGATTACGTCTGCAAGGCTACATTGCTAATATCTTGAGTTTTCAAAACTCTGTTCTGTTTAGGATCCTATATTCCAACTGGAGTCAGACACATTAATAGCACTGCTTTGCTTTTGCTTAAATCTTCATGCTTTTAATAAATTAATCCTCTTAACATCCCTGTTGGGTGGATAGGCAAAAACCTTTCTTGTCTGTAAAACTGAGATAAGAAGTGCCTTGCCTAAGGACGTGCAGTTAGGACTGGGCAAAACAGGGTTAAAATTCAGTAAACAGTGGCTGTCATTTGTGCTCCAACAACTAGACTACACCGTTTAGGTTGTGCCAACTATTAACATGAAATAGAAACACAAGGTAGAAAAAAAACTAAGACAGATAAACTTTTCCTCATTAATGTTCTCATAATAGTAGAGATGAAACACCTTACACAGTATGTACTTTCCTGCCTATTCCTTGCATTGTGGGGAAAATTATTTTGAGGCAAAAAAACAAGATCTTGAATAAAATCAGACACCTTTTTTAAAGGTTGCAAAGGCACACAGTAGAAATGTAAAAAAAAAATATACAAAAACAGGTAATTAAAATAATTATACATTATTTTGTTCATTATATGCCTGCTATGATTCCTATGAGAACATTTGATACCCTTCGCTTTTATAAATCATCATGACGTAATCATTGTCGAGTATGTTTGGTTTAACCATATTTAAAAATATATTTTCAAAATAATTTATTCTAGCAAGTAAATATTGCTTACCTATAATGTATATACAATCTCTCTCCAGTTATTATGACTTGAGACAGGGAGCCAGTACCTTGTACAATCTGGTATATAGCATGACTACTTTTTTTAAAGCCATTTGATTTTTGAGCATTCTGTAATATCTTAAAAAGTTGTATGAGTTGACCATTATTCTCATGATAAGTGTAGCAAAATTATGTATGTGAGTTAGGTTTACAAGATCATCTTCTAAGCCTTGAAAGAGTGATGACAGGATGGAATTTATTATTCCTATCTCAGCCTGTCAAATGTGCAATAAAGGAAATAAGAGAAGACATACTCAAGCCTTTGTGAATAAAAAAGTGTCTTATCAAACACTCATTGATACAATTTCCATTCTCATATTAATCCCTAAAGACATTAAAAAAAGAAAAAAAAAACCAACAACCTAGGAAATACCCAATACCATTCTATACCATGCTACAAGATTCCCTTTGTGCAAGCTTGTAGTTGAAGTAAACAGCTTTCACAGGCTGCACTATTTGCAGACTCCTTTCCACAAAAAGTCTTGTTTTCAATATAGCAGAAACACACGACAACTTACATCCATGGTCTTTCTACTTAAAGCATATCTGTAACTAGCCAGACATTGCAACTTTTCCAGATATAATTTCAGGACAAGGTCCCATTTTCAGATAGAGAACAAGAAATTACTCTAACCACAGTACTTGAGCAAAATAAAGAAACCTTATTTATTTAAAGATATATGCCCCAAGATTTGGACTACCAAAGAACTTTTCTAAGTTATGACTTAATAGGTAGAGCAGACATTAAGACCTAACAGGATGCGCATATTCCTAACAAGTATTTTCTGGACAGTAAAGGCAAAATCATCCACTACGACTATGCATGAGCAGATCAAGTCCCTGAGCATGCACAGCAAGCAAGATGCTTCTAGGACATGCAAGAAGTACCGCACACATGCTGCACAGGCCGTTTGTGGATGCAGACACACAGGGTTTCAGACTTATTGCTTTTGTTTCTGATCATGGGATGCTCAGCAGCTCATTCAGAGCCACTTTTACAACCAGACTGCCAAGCATCTGAGACTTGCAGCAGGTAGCCAAGGTAGGATTTTTCTGAAAAACTTTCTGGGATAAAAAAAGAACATGCGTGGGGAAACCCAAGCATATGGTAGCCCTAATAACTATTTATGGTTATAAATGGTTATGGTGCTTATCACATGGCTATCACTTCCATAAAAGCGTGTGTCTAAGTATGTGTAGTGCTAGATGCCTGTACAATACAGTACATTGAACATAAATAACTACTGAAGTTATTGCACTTGTTAAACAGGCAGTCTAGCAGCATGTTCAGTGTTTTCTTTAAGTGGCTGAGCAGCAATTTCCAGAGCTTAAATCACATTTGTTTATAGTTGCTTTCATTGAATGTTTCTTCAAATAACTTGTAAATATTAAATAAGACTCTCTTTTTCTACCTAATTTCCTAAATGTCAGTTAATTGTCTACAAATATCTTTGAACTATTGTTTTCATATCTTTATTAAGTTTATTATTGTATTCTCAGTTTTCCACTTTATTTTTTAGGATTACCTTGGCATACATTATTGTCGTAAAATGCAATAACACTTAGTATAAAACCCTGGAAATTACCTTCTTTTTGTGCATCTCAGAGAAGGCACATTTGGACTTTCTACAGAAATGTGCAAAAATTTCGATATGGTCTTGCAACAGACTCATTTAGTGATGCCCTTATATGCTACCAAAATGCACCCTCACACTACTTTTTAGGAAGAGCTGCAAAAGGAAGAGAGAATCCACAAAAGGAACCGAAACACACGGTAGGTTTCAAATGTCCTTTATAGATCAATGTTTAATTATAGAATTGATATGGCTGCAAAATAATCTGCTCAGTCCACCCCCCATTTGGACCAAAGGTAAAAGAAGATACCTTACCCTTAGAGGTTTATTGGATCAAGAAAAGAAATTGAGATCATATATACTGTTTTGGACAGAGTTATCTCTTTGTTATGCTTAGGCTTGCTTTTCAAAAAGATCCATCCATAATTCTAATAAATGGTATGTTAAAATTTCTGTGAATTAATTTTCATATTGTAACACTTATAACTGAAATGCAAAATTTTTAGCGTCTGAACCTTGGTGTGAAAACCTGCTTCCCAGCCAGGTGTCACGGGGTTCACAGGTACCAAAGGGAAGGCTGTGGCTTCTGGAAGAACCTGTGCTCTACTGAGCTGTTTTTGGAGCAAGTGACCCAGACGAACACGCTAACCATTAGGCTACAAAGCCAATGACAGCCTGTCTTCCATTCTGGAATGGATTTCTTGATTTATTTTCTGCCAAATTACAGATGTATTGAGAACAATTTTTCCCAAAATATTTTGTGATTAGATATAATTAGGCTACCCCATTCAGATAAAGGTGGGAAGGGAAAGGAGAATCAGATGGCAGATCAAATCCACAAACCTATTCTGAGAATTACAGGTTGGAGAAATGGGCTTATAGGAACTTCACGAACTGCAGCAAGTAGAAGTGCAAAGTCCTGCACCAGAGGAGGAACCACCTCATGCACCAGTATATGCTGGGGGATGACCAGCTGGAAGCAGCTTGCAAGAAAATGACCTGGTGGACACCAAGTTGGACATGACCCAGCAATGTGCAGCAGCAAAGGCCAACGGCATCCTGGGCTGCATTAAGAGGAGTGTTGCCAGCAAGTCAAGAGGGGTGATCCTTCCTCTCTGCTCATCACTTGCAAGGCCATACCTAGTGTATTGGATCCAGTGCTGGGCTTCTCAGTACAAGAGAGATGAACATAATGGAGAGTCCAGTGCCACTAAGTGTCACCAAGATGACTGCAGCATCTCTCCTATGAGGGAGGAAAGGCTGAGAGAGCTGGGGCTGTCCAGCCTGGAGAAGAGAAGGTGCAAGGGGGATCTCATTAATGTATATAAATACCTGAAAGGAGGGCGCAAAGAAGTAGGATCCAGGCTTTGTCCAGTAGTGCCCCGTGACAGGACATGACGCAATGGGCACATTCAAATGTCCCTCTGAACATAAGGAAAAACTTGATTTCAGTCTTCATCCCCTAAACGTTTTGCTGGAGGATGACATGGGTTGGAACCCTCTAAAAGAAAGACGGGAATTCAACATGGGCTGAATCTTTGACTAGAGAGCCAACTATGAAAAACAACATATAAAAGGATGGAGTCTTTTAGTGTACCTTGCTGTGTGGAAGGGGCTCTGCTTAACTTAAATCCCAGTCTGGTAGATGCATGGTTGACTTACTCTGAATACTGTTGCCAGATTAAATTCTCAGAGAAGATATGCAATTGAACACATGCTCTAAGGACCTAGCTGGGTCTAGCAATGAAAGAGGTGGTGTGCTCTTGGGCCCTGCAATGATAATATTTGTGACCATACTCTGAAATATTTCTGGGAACAAGCAGTAGTAGTAAGTACTGAAGTAAATTTCCCAGGAACCCTACTGAGACACTCTTTATTCTTTGAAGGAAAAATACCACTGTAGGTGCCTAAAAATAATCTTATTCTCAGTCATTCCACCTTGAGAAACATGCATCGCACAATAAAGGACCTATTGTTACTGCTTTTGCATTTCTTCAATTATGTGGACAAAAGCCCTATCACAATATAAAATACCAAAAATAAGAAATTAATTTGTGGGCTGTGGTTTTGGTTTTGGGGGTTTTGTCTGGTTTTGTAGGGTTTTTTTATTTGTCTGAGTTCAGAGGCAGAAGGTTCTCAAATAAGGTTTATAAGAAATACTTGCTGCTTCAAGCACTTAGCTGTGAAATCACTTAATATCTGAGAAAGATGTGCTTGTAATATAATGCAGCAAATGAAAAAGCAACTGCAGATGTAGAGGAGATTAGAAGAGCAGATTAATTTCACAATTTCATAGAGTCAGTTTCCAGCAGATAAGTTAAAAAACTCTTCTTCTAAATTATTGGTATCAGCTGATAAAGAAAACACATGAAAATAGAGGATGAATCACATTGCTATGTATAATAACTTGTAAATACAAAGGTGTCCACTTCATAAATCTAGAATAGCATACAGATTATATCTGTAAAGAAAGTGAATTTCACCCTTTCTAATTAAAGGGTATTTTAGAAAGGGTCATATAAAAGTAGGAAAGAAAAGACAAATAGTACTGCAGACAAAATTTAGGAATGTAATCTGGGGTCTCATTTTACTCCCTTTTCCCTGTTGTTTTGCTTAATTAAAGGCTATCTTCTATTTAAAAAAAAACAACCCACACACTAAAAAAAACAACACAAACCAACCAACACTGTGGAGGTGGGGAGGAAAAGACTTTTAACAGTCTTTCTGTTCATTAAAAAAAAATATATTGAGTAAAATTTGAAAGGTCATATGGAAAATATATCAGGAACAGACATTGAAGCTTTCGGAAAGAAAAAAGAAATCTTCCCTGCCATTTCTGTTCCACAGAATTTAACTTCACACAAATGCAAAAATCCAATTAACCTCAGACACCTACAAACAGCACAGGAGATACAGAAAGGACTTGTTTTATTTGTCAATATTCTATATAAAAATATATATTTTTTCAACAATATATTGCTAAGTACTTTCCTGTGAAGTACTGAGGTTAGAAATTTCCTTGAAGTAATCTGTATGTCCTAACACTTCATCAGTGAAAATTTTCTTGTGATTAAACAGTTATTCTTTCAACGCAGACCTGACATCTCCCAAGCTAGGAAGCCTTAGAAGGTCACAGATTCCGCCTCCATAGGAGGCCAAGCTGTTTAGCAGAAAGTATGACCTACTGTGGAAACCAATGACCTAGTAAAAAAACAAACACTACTGTGCTGTGAAGTGGTGGAGCCAGCTGAGAAATAGAGAGCTCAGTAATGAAATGCCTTCCTCCTACAGAGATCAAATCATGTTAAGTGATGCTATTAAAATAAATCACATTTTAAATGTCTTTACCTGAGACACTAACAAATTAGTAAACCACAAAAATATCTATTTTAGTTTTCAACATATATGAACACAATTATTTGTTCTTTGCAGTAGACTGAAGTCCAAACACTCAGATCAACACCCCCTCAGGAAAATATTTAAAATATGTATATAAGCCAAAGAGGCTTAAGGAGGAGTTTTAATGTTTTTTCACATAATTGAAGAACTCAGAGAATTATTTGCTAATTTCAATGTAGTCTGAATCATGACCTCAACTTGATAATTTCATTTGTTATTAATATCGCCCAATACAACTCAGTTTAAAAAACTGAAAATAAAATGCCAATGGAAAACATACACTTTATTGTATCATTCTGTTGGATAGTAGTTAAAAAAAGTTCTCATTAGAAGTTAAAAAGAAACCACAAAGCAATCAGTTAACCCATTTTTAAAGGCCATATTTTGCATATGATTTCAGAAAATTCTGTACATAGGTTTATCACATAATTTGGACACATAAGCCAGGAGTATTACTTACCTAAATTTCAAGTCTGTTTATCATTATAGTTGTTGGAAGCTACTCTTTTGCTTGTAATACAAATATGTGAGCTTAATCCTCAGAGTGAATCCTTACAGCACCCTCATTATCAGTCGGACTATAATCATTTGCACTAGTAACAGCCCCTTAAAAAAGGTAAACCAAATAGAATCATAGAATCATTTAGGTTGGAAAAGACCTTTAAGATCATTGAGTCCAAGCATCAACCATGCCCACTAAACCATGTCCTGAAGGGCCCTGTCTAATACCTCCAGGGATGGTGACTCAACCACTTCCCTGGGCAGCCTGTTCCAAAGCCTGACAACCCTTTCAGTAAAGAAATTTTTCCTAATATCCAATCTAAACCTCCCCTGCTGCAACTTGAGGCCATTTCCTCTCGTCCCATCGCCAGCCGCCTCACAGAAGAGACCAGCACCCACCTCACTCCAACCTCCTTTCAGGTAGTTGTAGAGAGCCATAAGGTCTCCCCTCAGCCTCCTTTTCTCCAGGCTGAACAAACCCAGTTACCTCAGCTGCTCCTCATAAGACTTGTGCTCCAGGCCCCTCACCAGCTTCGTTGCCCTTCTCTGGACACGCTCCAGCACCTCAAGGTCTTTCCTGTGGTGAGGGAACCAAAACTGAACACAGGACTCAAGGTGTGGCCTCACCAGTGCTGAGTACAGGGGGACGATCACTTCCCTGCTCCTGCTGGCCACACTGTTTCTGATACAGGCCAGGATGCCCTTGGCCTTCTTGGTTGCCAGGGCACATTGCCGGCTTATATTTAGCTGACTGTCCACCAGCACCCCCAGCTCCTTTTCCGCCGGGCAGCTTTCCAGCCACTCTTCCCCAAGCCTGTAGCATTGCATGGGGTTGTTGTGACCCAAGTACAGTACCCGGCACTTGGCCTTGTTGAACCTCATACAATTGGCCTCGGCCCAATGATCCAGCCTGTCCCGATTCCTCTGTAGAGCCTTCCTACCCTCGAGCAGATCAACCCTCCCTCCCAACTTGGTGTCATCCGCAAACTTACCAAGGGTGCACTCGATCCCCTCGTCCAGATCATTGATAAAGATATTAAAGAGAATTGGCCCCAATACTGAGCCCTGGGGAACACCACTTGTGACCCACCACCAACTGGATTTAACTCCATTCACCACAACCCTCTGGGCTTGTCCATCCAGCCAGTGTTTTACCCAGCAAAGAGTACACTTGTCTAAGCCGTGTGCCGCCAGCTTCTCAAGGAGTATACTGTGAGAGACAGTGTCAAAGGCCTTACTGAAGTCCAGGTAGACAACATCCACGGCCTTGTTTAAATTTCTGAGAGATGGACAAAGGTTTATGGCATTATTTTAAAGATATACCTGGTCATCCTTCTCCAAAAGAAACCAGAAACCTATAGGAAATAAAAGTCATAAAGCGACATTGACTACATTGCAGCAGTGCTATGTTCTTTCATCAAAGCAAGTTCATCTGGCTGTGGGTTTAAAAAGAGGAACAAAAATAACACACCAACAAGGTACAGTAGCAATCACTCATCAAGAAATTAGGATACTTATGCAACCGTTACATTCACATGTAATTACTGAGAAAGGTAGAAATACCAGTCAACGTAGCAGGTGCCACACCATGGGGTGCTGCAGGGAGCAGTGATGAGCTGCTGTGATAGTCAGACATGATGGATTAAAAGAAAGGCCTTAGAACAGCATTTAGCCCATAGAGCCAAATATAATTTAATCAAATTATTTTCAGCAGAATGAATCTTCTGCTATAGGCTGAGCTCAGGACTCCCTCAAAAAAATACAGTTCTAGAGCTGAAGTTGAGGTGTTTCCCAGGAAAAACTACAACTACACTGTTTATTCAGTAATCGATCCTTCCTGTGTTGCTAGACTGGTAATAAAATTCAATAGAACAGCATCTGCAAGGCTACAATACTGTTGCAAAATACAAGAAAGAGCCATCTTTAGAAAGCTTCTTCTAAGGCTGGAAATAAATTACAAAGTAAACATTTCCTGCTACAAAGAAAATTCTACATTTGGGTTTCATATTGATTTTTGGCTTCTAGGAAAATATGTATATGACTTAAAAGAGCAGATGTCCCAAAGCTCAGTCAGAGGAAGTTTCTGTCACACAGCTTTAATAAAACTTTTCACAGATCATATTTCACAATCATTTCTAACCACATGTACCTACAAAAATTAGACAGGCAGTATTCTCCTACGAGGCTAACCATCTGAGAGAAAAAGTGTTCTGATTGCTTTATATTTTATTTCAAAGTAATGCCATAAATCTGGAGTTCAAACTGTTTGTGACATCCTGCATCTTCCAAGAAGAGAAACTACTGTATTTTCTTACTGTTACTGACGTTACAAGAGAAATTTTTATAATGGTTTGTGTCTGAAATAGGTACTTTCTGCCCAGTTATTTGATTTGTAGCTACACAATCTAATCTGCCTCTGACTTGAGCTAACGTAAATTTCCCAGCCAAGATCAAGAGTTACACTCACATGGAAGAGTAAGAATTACTAATGAATTAAACCTCACAGCAACCAAGTAGGACAGCTACTTATTAATATCACCAAACTTGTCAGATCTAATACGCCCTTCAGAAAAATCAACTCTATAAGGTTTGCTGCCTGCTACTTTCAGACATTTTCAGTGCAGCACCTCTGCATAGCTGCTTTTAGCATGCACAAAGTCATCCATTGACCAGCTACACATGGCACATGGGAACCTGAAGAAGTACTGATGTGTCCTCATGATGAAAAGAGACCCATTCGAAGTCACAGTCCCCAGCTATAAATTTACATGGCAGGCTACAAATACCCTTGATCATGTAAATCAGCTGTCTGCCAAACAAATGAGCTATATGCAGACATGAAGCAACATGATCCAAACTGAGTTCAGTATCTCTGTTTAATGGCTGTGATGCATAATAAATATAGATGATTTTCCAGAGGATACAAAGAATGAAATCCTCAATCATTGATTCTCAGTCTTTGGGCTAAGCATAGGACTATCTTTCCTAATTTACACAAAATCTACAATAAGAGGGAAAATAAACTGTGAGACGGTATAGGAAATACTCAAATGTTCCTTGGCTCATTGCTGTCTGGGGATTAGATTATTTAATGACAAATTTACTATGCTTCCCTGTTACAGGAAAACAACTTTTTAAGCCACGTATCACAAACTTAGAAAGTCAAATAGGAAAAAATCAAGAAATCAATTTCTAGTCCCTGTGGTGATATATTCTACATGTGAACTGTGTTATGCCTGGGGAGCACAGATTCTATCTTTAAATAGAAAATTTCTGGCTTGTCTTAGCTTTTTGAGATGTCTTTTTAGTTCAGATTTTCTTCTGAGAATATGCCTTACTGTGAGAATACCATGCTCTCATTTGTATTACTAAATATGAAATCCATCTCTCACACAGAAAATTGTTATTATTAGTTCTTAGAGAAGCAGATAGAAGTTCAAAAAGTTTGAAGGGATGGAAAAACTCCCTTACCTTTTCCATCAATAATTCATTCAACATTTAAAAAGTAGCAAGGCCTGTAAACTACCAATTTTTTATTATAACTGAAGAAAAATCTATGTACACTATTTTAAGTGTTCAGTAACTTGAGATACTACTGTTCTACCTTAGACTTTTGGAAATCAATGAAAGAATGTATTAGGATAAGATGAGAGACATCTGCTGTCAGCTTCTCTCCAAATACCATATAAAGAGTATAAAGAAAGAGGAAGTGAGAATATGAACTGGTGCTATTGTATTTCAGTGTCCAAGTATCATACAGTATTGATTTCCTTCCTTGAGGACTAGCAGGAAAACAAACCAAGTCAACCCAAGTATGAAGCAAAGCCTATTCATATATGTGTTTATATATAGCTTAGGCACAGCTTTTGTAGGTATAGACCAATATTCCACCTAAATATTAAGCAGCCGTGGTGACATGTTTGAAGATGACAGATGACATTCACAGCT
>VYZV01028534.1:990-26384 GCA_013401275.1 Pandion haliaetus | reverse complement strand
GAAGCACAAGATTATTTGAAATAATTTTTCAAATGAAATTTTCTACTGCTAATTTCCTATAAGTGTCTCTAAAGCTTTTCCTTGCTATAACATGCTTTAGCATTGTTTGAAAAGCTCTGTACTGCGTATTTATCAATGATCTTAATGCAGCTAAATTATGCATCTTACATGTTTTAGACACCACATGCCACAAATTAAAGATTAGTATTTTATTTAAAACTTCTTACTGACTTCTTGATAATGAATTGAGTTAAAACATGAAAATATATTTAGAAATACTAGAAAAAATTTCTTGTTCTTTGTGGTTGAGAAGATAGAGGGGTTTTATTTTATCTCTCACCTCTGCAGGGGGAACTACAGCCTTCCTGAGTATTGCAGTTTTGCATAGAGAGGCGATAGATTCTGGTGCATTCTTCTAGTCAAACTGGCAATTACATGTGAAAAGTCTGGACAACGTTTTAAAATCACTCTGTTCCCAAGAGTTCTGAAAATAATGTAATTATTGGAATAATTTTGAATTACGTTTCTTTATTACCTTACTAAATTTACAATTTTTTTTAAACAGATTGAGAATCTTGATCCCCGAGGAATTCAGCTGTCTGCTTTATTTATGAGTGGTGTCGATATGGCGCTTTTTGCAAACGATGCTTGTGGACAGCCAATTCCATGGGAGCACTGCTGTCCGTGGATGTATTTTGATGGAAAATTATTCCAGACCAAGCTCATCAAAGCAAGCCGGGAGAAAGTTCCGCTCATTGACCTCTGTGATGGTCAGGTGTGTAGTTTCAGAAATGTGACAGAGTATCAAGTGTGCCAGATTTTCAGAAGTGTTAGATGTGGTTGGTTTATCAGTCATTTACTTCACATACCATCTCTCTACTTTAAAAGAGAAATACGAGGTGAATGGCTGATAGGTATTTTTCAGCTCTGTTTATTGTCCTATCTCTTATAGATGATTAAGATAGCATTTTGATAGATTTGGAAACAGTAAACACCTAAATTTTAATTTCATTCTTTTTCTTTCTGGAAACAGAAACTTGAATGCAGTTGTGATGCAGTGAATGACTGAGTTGAAAACTCTTGTCTGCTCATTTGTTCAAGTAGTGTCTTTTTGGGTCAAGCTAGCAAGGCTCACAAAGGACTAAGCTGCAATGGCTTTACAGTGAAAGAAAATTTGTGATCTCTAAGTTATTTTACGGACTGTGAAGTTATTCGTATGGTCCTTAAGCTCAAAATCTTTTCACATTTCTTACAACTATTTTAAATACAAATTAATTAGTTTCTTGTTGTTTCCAAATCATGCAAGGTTATTATCTAACTATAAAAACAGGAAACTGATAAAAATCAACAGTGTACTGAATGACCAAAACTTTTTTTTTTTTTTTTTTTTTTTTTAAATTTTTTTTTTTTTTTAAATACTTCTTGGGAGGTATGAAATCTTAACAAAAGAGCTTACCTCTTCTTATTTCTAACTAAAGGGAAACTGGTCATAGATGAAGTGTCGGTGATGGCTGTGGTTCCTCTCAGGCTTGTTAGCCTCCAGGCATGCTTTGGCCTGTTTACATAGACTTTGTTTTGCAGTCCAGGTTTATGATGATTATTTTGTTTAAAGGGCTGCATTAAGTGTTCAGGTGACTAGACAGAGGTTTCTCAGTTCCTTTCTGAAAAATCCTTTTAACTTAGAAACTGTTTTCTGTGTTACCGACTTCTAAACTGTCTCAGTGTTCAGACTCCCATCTCTCTGCCCATACATAAAGATTTTCTTGTGAACGATTCAAGTATCATTGAACTATTAGTAGGTACACAAGATAGATTATTGTAATTTTCTAGGTAGCTTTATGGAAGTTGTTTGCAGTAGTTATCTACTCTTATTTTGTTTTCTTCTTTGAATTTGTTGTGTAAACGTAGCTTTATACAATTGAAATCAGAATTTTAACATCTCTTTGTGACCTTTTTCTTTATTCATAGGCTGAGCAGGCAGCCAAGGTTGAAAAGATGCGTCAGAGCATCCTAGAAGGATTAAATTTCTCCAGGCAGAACCATCCTCTCCCTTTCCCACCTCCACCTGCCATGCCTTTCTATCCAGCTTCTATGTATCCTCGACACTTTGGGCCAGTCCCACCACCTCAGGGCAGGGGGAGAGGCTTTGCTGGTAAGTGATGGGACAGTGATGCAAAACATGTTGGTGTGAAGCATTACCTTCTCTTTCACGTTCCCAAAACTAAGAACTGATTTGCCTGTTCAATTTCAAAGGAAAAATACATAAAAGCAAGTGTTTGGCATGTGTTGTCATGTGCCAATCACTGTATTTTGTTGTTATTTTCATTAGCCATAGCCTAGCAATACGGAATGTGTTGTATTGCTGCACATTTCCATCAGGATTTTTAGTAACTGTGCCAGATCAAAATACTTTTACCGCTATTGTATAAAATAGACAAGAAAAAGAAATCAGCACTGGATGATATGAAAAGGCTCTTATTTGCACTGTACATTGCTTCAAAAAGTTTATATTTATAAATATTAAAAATGCCTAAATTAATGGACACAGTTTAACTGCCAGGGTTGAAGACAACCTTTCCTCCCTCCCACCCCTCTGGATTGTGCTACGGTTATTAAACCATTGGCACCCTTGAGTTTAAATACTGATACAACCATTCCAGCCTCTTTCTAGAATTATTCCCTGTCTCAAAATCTCTCCGGAACCAAGACCCATAGGTATATTAATACTGGACATTGGGAGTAAGATGCTCTTGGGGTGCCACAACTGTAGCCATTGGAGCTCAGTGCCAAAAAATTGTCGCAAGACTTTACAGTGCTCGTTATACTATAGAAGTCGGGATGCCCATTCCAAACCCAGGTTGAAGGCCTGCTATTTGGATAGGAGACCCTGTGCTTGCTAATGCAGCAGGACATCTTTGGCGAGGGCTTCCTCAGCGGTGGTGGCCTGCTCCCGTGCAGCATCATCTGCAGGAGCCCAGCCTGCAGGAGCACGTCCCTCCTTGCTGACTTGGGAAGGGTGGAAGGAGGCAGCAGCATCTCTGCTAGGGGCCTTCCCAGATGCCTGGCCCCCTCACAGCTTTTCCCCTGTCTTTCTTTACCCTGGGTCTAACAGGAGTCTATGGCTTCGGAGGCCCTTATGGGGAAACAGTAGCCACAGGCGCTTACCGGGCCTTCCGGGTGGCGGCAGCGGCAGGACACTCCGGAGCCTTCTCTGGCAATGACAGCAACAGGACTAGCAAGTTTCAGGGCGGTAATTATACCCAAAACCCTTTTCTTAGAGCTTCTGGCAACAGCTTCCTTCACTTTATGGTTTGGTCTGAGGCTTACCTACTGACTGCCGGTCTCCCTTTCTCCCTAACTGTCTAAGCTCTCCCTCTCTAGAGCCTGCCCAGGCTGCTGTCCTCTCTGCTCTCCCAGGTGCTCTCCCCAGGTCCCTGCCACAAGCCCCCTCAGCGCCACCCTCTCTCATGCCTAGAAACCCTCCTCCAAACACAGGATAGCCGTAAAACCTAACAAGATGGTCTGTCTCCTGTGCTTCAAAGTGCAAGGGTGGAATCTGTAATCAGCTGAGCTTTGCTTGACTGTATTAACAGTTACTTTCTAAAATTCGGGGGCAGTTGAGCTTTTTGCAAAAACAACCCAACATAGAAATGACTGCAGTGTTACTGCTAACCCATTCTTTGCTGTCGTCAATGTCGGTGTGGACACATGCGTGAGATTTACTTACCTACCTGTGTGCCCATTGCTTGTCTCCTGTATGAGGTGGGACAATAGAAACCTGTTAATTCCAATCCCCTGTTTAGGGTAAAATTTTTCCATAAGTTTAGCTGTTCTTTCTGGCCTCTGAGCTTTTATCCTAAGAGCAAACATAACTCTGATGCTTCATTGTGTGAATAACTTTGCCCCTGTAAACAACGTGCATTTGAAGCTGAAAGACTTGTACAGGGAAGTATGAACCTTTTTGAATTTAATCAGTAGTTTAGTTCCTAGTGTATTAACGTTTGAAGACTAATTCGGCTGCATAAATGCTGTGTTTTGTAACCCTTTCAGTACTGATGGTCTTACCAGTAACATCTGGCTCAGTTCCACTTACCTAGATTTCTTGAAACGTGTTATGCCCCAGAGTTGATTTTTAAGGGCAAAACACAAGTATAAAGATATGAGCAACTTGAATAGAAGATACATTTGTACTTTAGACAATTGCAATTTTAGCTGCTTTCTTGGTAGGGAAAGGATAAACCTACCTTTTACACCCAGATCAGTTTAAATGCTGTATTTTTATAACAACTTAGTGTCATTATACAGATAATTCTGTACAACGTTCAACAGATAATTCTGCCTAGTAAGTTGTTTATAGCAATTATAATCTGTGTGTCTTATGCTGGTATTTGGTGTATCTGCAAAAACTACTTCTTCATTAGGAATGCAGGAAAAAATAATCTTCAGATAGCTTGTAAAATTTCACTTCAGTTTCTTAGTGCTTATCTAAAGTATATTTTTAATTACTGAAACTGAAGTACTCGTGTAAGATCATTTTTCTTTTCAGAATTCATATCTATTTTTAAGAAGAGGGGGTGGGGGGAGAAAGACTCTTGGTTTTATAATACTTCGGAAAGACCGCAAAATGAGAAATAATTTCCCAGTATCAAAAGAGGAAACTGTATATGTGATAAAATCTGGGCAAAGCAGTTTTCCATTCATTTGTAACTTTAATGTTACGATTGTGAAGATCAAGGTTTGGTTTTGCTTTTATGTGCAGGAGTCCAACCTATTCCTTCTCAGGGAGGGAAACTTGAAATTGCCGGCACTGTAGTCGGCCATTGGGCTGGAAGCAGACGTGGACGAGGGGGTAGAGGGCCATTTCCTCTGCAGGTTGTTTCTGTGGGAGGACCAGCAAGAGGGTAAGTGCAATCTTGTGGAATGTACTTTTCATATGTATTTTAATGATTGGGGGGAAAAAAGCTAAACAGGGAAGAGTTAGAAATCGCATACAACAGATTTTAGGACACATTAGGTAAATTATACCCACTGAGTATTGAAGAAAAGCATTTACATTCATTTTAAGATGTTTTTAATCAGTTATTCAGATGAGTATAAGGATTTTTATGTGCAACTAAAATTCATACTCTGAATCTGATAGAGATACACACACAGAGGATTGTTTTGCATGAAGAAACGACTTGAGGGCTTTCTCTTACATGAAATCAATAAATACATTATACCTGATCAAAACTGTCACAGCACTCAGTTATTTTCTTTGTCATGATAGAACATTTATTAAAAAGAACGGTAAAATTTTTAACAACTCCATTATGTAATTCTTCTGTGAAGCAGAAAAAACCTGAAGGATGTTTCTAGGTTTAATAGTTCTCTGCTACAGTCATGATGGGAGATGTGCTTAAAAGAATATTAATTTCTTCAGCTCTTCCACTTCATTTCACTACAGCTGAAATTACAGGTGCACAACATTTCTGAAAAAGAAATATTTTATTACAATAATACCTAGTCCTTTTAAGATTATATTTTTTCCATATGCTTAATTGTTCTGTGCCTTACAGAACTGTCTTATCATCTTTAATTAAGATTGTATCTATTATAGGAGACAATCCCAAAGTAATGTGATTTATATATTATGTCTGTCTTTAACTATATTAAAGGCATGGAGTACAGTACGTGTATTTATGCCATCCTGAGATAGGAAGCAGCCATCAGAAAGCATAAGTCTGAACTGCATGAATTCCTCTCTATCCATTTATTTAATCAAATGTGCACTATAAAGCGTAGTGCTAAAGTCAGCAAGAGCTGTTAGAATGCCTGTCTTGTTGGACTGAGTGAGGAAATGGTTGGATCTGAAGCTCTGGGAGAATGGGAGCAGGGGGAGAAGCAAGAGGCTGCTGGTGTGGGGACAGGGAGAGGTAAGAACAGCAGAAACAAAGATTAAAAAGTTCAGCAGCAGAAAACAGCATTGGTGTAAGAGCACAGCTGACACTTTGAGGGGAGCAAATTTAGGTAGAAACATTTTATTCTCTAGAATGAAATTCAGTTGCCAACACATAAGCATCTAGTGTTGTTTTAGGTGCTTCAGACAACTGTCAGCTAACTGTGCAGGCTAGTGGGGTCCGTGAGACACCTGTGCTCTTCCAGAACATCAGCTGGAGACCAGGGGAGTAAGCTAAGGTGTGTGATGAGGCACTAGGCTCCTTTGGGTGTTTTAATCTTAATCCTCAGTTTCAGTGGACGAAATAACATTTTTCACCATTTAATTAAGGGTAGTGTGTGGTCTTAAGTTCTGTTTTTCATGAGGATCCATGAACAGAAGAATCTGGCTTACTACAGAGCTTGTTACTTTTCTTCAGTTAAATGCACTGACTGCAGTACTGTTTGTAGAAAGTGTCCAGGTAATTTATAGTGTCATACTCAAAGACTGCTGTCTGACTGAGGCACCCTGAGTGACAATCTGGAGACACCTTCAGGCTCAGATCTGGCTTATATTTACATGTACCATTGACTGCCTTCACAGAATAGGAGCCCCTCCATTTTCTGAAGAAGCAAATACATGAATTGAAGCAAAACATCAGTAGCCAGGAACTAACACTGGCAAGTCCTAAATCAAGAGCCCTCCTTAACTGGGAAGCAGTCAAATCACTGAAAGGGTGTTACTGCTCCTGTAAGTACCTTTACAGTAGAGAAATGCCAATCTCCAATGACAGCTTTTGAGTTAGGGGATAAAATATCTGACCTTTTCTTTCTGTTGGAGGTACCATCTTTGGGCAGTTAGGTTTGGGTGCAAGTTGTCACCTCAAAACAACAGGGAAACTGTCAATGCCAGATCTTCCTCTCTCCATCAGATCACAAATGATGTTAAATTCTTTACCTGTAGAGTTACTAGAATTAGTCAGAGGGAAAAACTACTGCAGGCAGCTTATCTGTTTGTTGTGTCAGTTGATACTAAAAATAAAACCTAGTAGGAAAACACAGTAATACTAGTGTTCTGTCCAAAGACAGGCATTTTAAAGATTGGGGTCCTTGTTGGCAAATGCTGTTTCCTACTGAACACTCCTAGGAAACTGCACAGTACATTGTCTGCAATTTATCACCTAGTCCTGCACACTTCTATTTCAATTTTTATCTGTTTCAGCACGGGGGATCATGTCAGGCTTGTTTACACCATTGTCTCATGTCTTTGTGCAACACTGAACTTGAATGTTGTTCTTATTGTGTAAAATTATACCAGCTGCTTTTTATTGGCTTCAATCCCTCCATACATTTAGTGTGATTTTTCTGAGTAGGAAAAATCTTACTTGGGCACACTGACCTTGTTAAAAAAATGTAACAAATGGGATAGGTAAGCCGTGTTAAAATCTTTGGGAAAAATGCAGTGATAGTTACTCAAATATAAAACACAGCTCTTTCTTCTTTGCTGTTGCTTTTAAATCCCAGTATTTAATTTCTTATTGCTTAATGTGGGAATTTGCGGTGTGTGTGAAAAGACTTGCATGGCACAGATCAGTGTTTCTCAACTGAGCCAGTTCAGCATACCTCGGTTTTTGCAGCACAGCAGCAGAGGAAGCAGGGGCACTACAGAAAAGCTTACCTCCTCTTCAGGTGTTTTTTTTTGTACAGCTCACAGAGACCTTGCTGGCATGTGGGAATTGCCAGGTATATGGAACATGATAAACAGTTGAATTGCAGCTGTGATTTGTTGCCAGAATAGCAAACTGGGCAATTGCAGCCCATGCAGCTTAGGAACTGGGCTGGATGCAGGCCTGGACCTGAGCAGCACCTGGCTGCTCTGTGCCGGCTGTAGAGGAGTCAGTCTTCATGCTGGCCCTCCTAGTAGTGGGGCAGTAGATTTGGAGGAAAAGTAGAGCAGTCATGTATTTCTAGTAGAGAAAACAAAAAGAATTTTTAGGTGAGAAGTAGTCCTTGACATAAACAATTAGGAATTTGAGTTTCTGCAGTTGGTGGCATTAAAATAGTTTTAGGTGAGTGAAAGTTTGTTTTGATCTGATCTAATCTTTATTGAATCAAATCAAAAAGCCACCACCTGATGTGTCCTGGTTGGAAGTCTCCATTTGAAAGCATCCAAATTTGATAAATTGCTACACGTCAGACATGACTGAAGCCTCCTTTTTTCCCCCAGGTTCTTAGCTAATTTTGTATTCTCCCATCAAAACTGAAGCAATTTTGTATTTTGCCTTCCTTTCCTTTACCTGATTTCATCCGTCTAGCATGTTTATACATGGGAAGTGTTATTAAATGGGAGAAATGGCCTTTAAATGGTTCAAATTGCTTGCGTAATTTTTTAAGGTGAAAGTATTTTGAGCTCTGTTTTTAGAATGTGCTGTAAGGTTAATTTGACACTTTCAAAATGTTTCTGCAAAGCTGGAAAGTACTCATTTATTGTTTCTCTGGAAGTGAAATACAGATATAGTCATTTTATTGCTACAAAAAGGTTTGTTAGGTTTCATACACTTGGAAGCAGTAGAACCCTGTAATTCTGAATTAGTTTGTCATATTGCTTCTTTAAAGAAAAGTAAATGTTAGTCACTAGACAGTAAAGGTAGAAAAAAAATCTTCCAGCAAAATAAAATTTAAAACCGTTTTAAACAAAGCTGATAACATATTTTTCTTTCTTCCTTTTCCTCAAAACTTACAGGCGTCCTAGAGGAGTTATTTCCACTCCAGTGATAAGAACTTTTGGAAGAGGTGGAAGGTACTATGGGAGAGGTTATAAAAGCCAGGGAGCAATTCAGGTAATAAAGCCATGTGCCTGACTTCAAAACACTCTAGTGTACAGGCTGCTATGGTATGGACTTCCAGACTAGCTAATACTGACAAGCACAACTTTAAAAGATTAAGTGTTTCTTACAATGATCTTGCCTATGTGTTGAAGCTGTAAGCTGCACAACCAGTGGTGGATAACAGGCTAGTGTTGTATCTCAATTATAAGCAAACTTTGGTTATAAAGACAGACGTGGAAAAATGTATTTTGATGTGAGGGCTGTGCCTACACAGCTCTAACCAGCCGTGGGAGCAGAAGAAAAATTAGGAAAATGGGAGAAATACAAAGCTGAAACAAAGTAGCTGTTTCTGTTCCCACCCCCACTCTTTCCCAGTTTTTTTTCTGGGACCACCGTCCAACTTCATGAAGAAAAATTAGTAGCAGTAGAAGGATCTTTGCTGCTGCATGGCTCCAAATTCAAGAACTTTCTCTAAACTTTTAGGAAGTAACAGAGCAGTATTCACCCCCACAAGCACACAGTTTAATTTTCAGTGACAACATATGAAGCGTCTGTGGATCATGGTTTTTGTCTTTTCCATGGGTCCTTTAAATATAGCTGAAGCAAACTGCTGTTTCGTATTAAATGCCGATTGTGTTAGAGTTATGTTTTTCTCCCTTTTCCATTGTTCTTGCTGCTATGCAGTTTTGAATGTTGATGCAGGTCCCAGTGGTAATGGATGAGTGGGTAGTAAATGGGTGGAAAGCTTTCACAATAAATACATCATATGGATGTGCAATTTGTCATGGAGACATTAGGATGTAAGAGTAGGGGGGTGTTTGCAGGTATCAGACAGCAAGAGAAGGAATGTTGTCCAGTGGATAATGAAGCAACTATTAACTTCCAGTAAAAGTTGCTTTTTTCTAGGTGTGAAAATTCAAATACTTCTCTTCCTTGTTAAATTTCTGTGTCCACAGATGATATATGTCTACAAATGTACCTGTGTATTTCAAGCTTTAAATCTTTTACTTTAAATAGAAGAGAAACCACTATGTTAAGTATATAGTATTGAATTTCCAAGTACCTTAACCTATGAAATAAAGGAAGCCCTGAAAAGGAGCTCCCAGATATTCCAGGCTTACTACAGGTTTACATCTGTAAATGTAGTTCAGATAGCACCTGTAGGTGGATGGTAGATAGACTTGACAGACAGTCATCAAGTTCAGGTATTCACGTTTTTATTAATGATATGTAATTTGGATGGTAAATACTTGCGATCACAAGGATCTGGGTCTAAAATTGTGCCTGTGACAGGCAGAAGAAAGATAAATGGCATTTTCTGTTGAATGGTCCTGATCTCATTGGATTGTACAGTCATCAAGTCACTATACCCTAGTATATGTTCCTGTCGTGGTTTAACCCCAGCCAGCAACTAAGCACCACACAGCTGCTCGCTCACTTCCCCCCCACCCAGTGGGATGGGGGAGAAAATCAGGAAAAGAAGTATAACTCGTGGGTTGAGATAGGAACGGTTCACTAGAACAGAAAAGAAGAAACTGATAATGATAACACTAATAAAATGACAACAGTAATAATAAAAGGATTAGAATATTCAAGTGATTCACAATGCAATTGCTTACCACCCGCTGATCGATGCCCAGCTAGTCCCTGAGCAGCGATCCCCCACCCCCACTCCCCCCAGTTTATATACTAGACGTGACATCACATGGTATGGAATACGCCTTTGGCCAGTTTGGATCAGCTGCCCTGGCTGTGTCCCCTCCCAACTCCCTGTACCCCTCCAGCCTTCTTGCTGGCTGGGCACAAGAGGCTGAAAAATCCTTCACTTGGCATAAACACTACTTAGCAACAACTGAAAACATCAATGCGTTATCAACATTCTTCTCATACCTAGCTCAAAAACATAGCACTATACCAGCTACCAGGAAGACAATTAACTCTATCCCAGCTGAAACCAGGACAGTTCCTTTCACAGGGAAAGAAAAAAGGTGAATTAAAATGCACGTGGCAGGGAGAACTTGGGAAACTTAATGCATAACAAGCAGATTTTGATACCCACTTAAGACTAACTGGCAACAGTGTACTTCCCTGTCTTACAAACCTGGGCAGTTAAGGAAAAGAGTGCCTGTGCAGGGCCAGATTGAGACATGGGTGTTTACACCAAGTAAGATCCTCCCTACAGTGGCTTTATTGATACTCATTATGAGGTGATATGAAGAAAGGTTGGCGAATCTGACTGAAATAAGTAATTTGTATTTATGAAACACAGAATACGTGCCTATTTTTTCACAAGATGAGACCTTTCACTCTTGACCTGGAAAGAAACAAAAGCATGTATTTAATCTAAAACTTAACACTTAGTAAAGCCTGTAAAGAAGTACATTTACACACGTGCTAAATATTTGTTGTCCTCATATGCCAGTCACATACCTATGCAATGTTACTGCAGATTTTTTTTATGGTTTTCTGGGTAAGGTTTGTGATCCTGATGGTAGAGAACAAGAATTCTCACTCACCTGCAAGATCTTTCAGCAATTCAGAAAAGTACTAACCACAGTGTCTAGTATGTAAAAATTCAGATTATTACACTATGAAACTGTTTGCTATTGTTTGAGGTGTATAAATGTCCATATCTTAAGTCATTTCTTAGTACTTGACTTTGTTAACAGTGTGATAGATAACAAGTATATTGCTTCTTAGCAACCCAAGCTACTTAGTTTGTTTTGTTGTTTAAAGCCTATTATGTTTCTGGAACACTAAGATTCATTGTTGCAGATACTTAAAAACTGAATATACATTCTAATGCTGCGTAAATCTGGTTTTTATTGCTATACTTAGTCTTGTAAGATTCTACATATGCTTTTTATAAGAAGTCACTTTCCTAATCTTAGAAGCATATAGACTAGTATAGATAATACTGCATGGTACTTTTGTACTTCTTTAAAAATTGTCTGAAAAAAGTTTTGGTTTGCATTTGAATAACATGTAATCATATCATTAAATTATAATGTATATGAACCAAGAAGCAGAGTTAAGCTGTATATTGATTCTCAGTTTTGGTGTTTCCAGAAGTTTATGTAGCTCTTACATTGTGAAATAACTGAAGCATCAAAGTTAGAAAGGGCATTTTACCACAAGAGCATCAGAAGGCATGGCTAGAAGGCACTCAGAAATACTGAAAATTCTTTCTCATCTGTGCTGTGCTGTTTATTTTGTATGCCACTTCTTATTTCAGCAGTACATAATACTCGGTATTTGCTTGTGATACTTCTGCACACTGCATGCTGCCTATTAATAGTGTTATTGTAACAGATTGTAAATATATAGCAGTGGTTCTTCAGTAATTTTCTTCTTTTTTCAAAAAATAGGGCAAACCTCCTTATGCTGCTTCAGCAGAAGAAGTAGCCAAAGAACTTAAGTCAAAATCAGAGGAATCTAAATCCTCAATTGTGTCTTCAGATGGATCCCTGGCTGAAAATGGAGTTGTGAATGAGGAAAAACCAGCTTCCCAGATGAATGGGAATACAGGAGACATCAGGGCTTCCAATCAGTCTGAAAGTGCCTTGAGTAATGACTCTAAAATGTGCAATACAAATCCTCACTTAAATGCACTAAATGCAGACAGTGTTTGCCATAAAGATGATACTCTTGAGGCCACTGTCTTAAAAAAAGAAGAGTAAACTTATTTTTTATAGAGGGTGAAGGATGTTGGGAAGGGTCAGGATTAGGAATATCTGGAAAGAAAGAGAGCCTACAGTTACGTACATTTTTTCCTTTCCGTAAGAGAAAAATGAGGACTTTGGAAATTCGGATCCCTCTTTGATGTCAGAGATTTAAACAACACATTTTTAGTTTTAACCAGTTGTAGTCAAAATGCTACAATAAAACAAAAAAGAAAGAGAATGAAGAGCATTTGACTCCCGCACTTAAAATGAAGTATACATAAAGTTTAAACTGGTTATGACAAAAGCTTGTAGTTTTGTTTTTTGAAATATAAAGAAAACAAATTTTGGCAGTCTTTAAGTATATATAGCTTAAAATATAATTTTTAGTACTTGGCACCATATGTATGCCATTATATTTGATTTTGCATTACTGTGTCACAATAAAGCTTTCTTTAAGGCTTTGATTTCATGATTATGGGGGGAAAAAGGCACAACCACAGTTTTTTCTTTCTAAAATTTCATCACCGTTGATGTGGTTCTTTTGTGTTAAAATGTGCAAACTATCGAAACTAAAAATTATAGAGTAATACTGCAGTTCTGCTGATTTTTAAATATACATCATACATACTTTACAAGCAAGTTAAATGGAGATAAACTTGAAATCATAGAAGTTGCAAATGACCTTTCAAAATAAACACAATGTGTTCTGAAACTTTTTGTGACTAATACCATGCATCCGTGATCAATGAACTATGTGGTTTTGAATCAGACGTAGACCATTAGTACTACTATTTGAGCTAAACTTCTGCATGGTTCATAATTTTTAAAGTGTGTAGTTAATATTATGCATGTTATTGTCCTCTTTCTTCCATTCTTACAAGTACTGTGCCCATTTGCAAAACAAAAAGCTAATAATCAGTAATAGTCCTATAAAAGATGTTAACTATGTTTAGTCATTGACTGATCTTGCTCTAACCTTAAAATTTTGTGATTATTGACCTCTGTTGCATTTATTCTAAAACTTAAAAAAAAAATTATCTAGCCGTTTTGAATATCAACGTTACCCTGGTGTACTCATTGCTGTATGCATTATTGTTCTCTGTTGCTGTTTTATGCCTTCATATTAGCAAATATGAAATTCTGTGAAAAACAAAAAAAAAAGCTTTGATCTTCAAAAAAAAAAAAAGTACCCCCCTTCTGTAGCAGGAAACAAATGGCTTGTTCTTGAGAACTTTCCCATCAAGAATTTAGTATAAGCAAATATACCTGTATCATTTTGATGTTTTTGTTAGTGTTTCCAAACTTAATGTACTTCAAAATCAGAATCATTTCTTTATATTCGTTTTCATATAATTCTCCTGATGCTCTTCATCACACATTAGTGATCAGAAATGAGGTGTAATTCCCCATTCCCTGCCCGCAAGAGCTAAGTAGGTATCTTAATGTAAGTTGAAGGGAGTTCTGCCCCAACTCATGGATTGTGCAAGAATGAACTACTGTTGGGTTTGATTGGTTGTAGATGGATTGTGGTGTGGTGTATTTGAAGGCTATTGAATGCAACTTACAGTGCTTAATAAAAATCTTTATTCTTTTAGTATAAAATACTGTATGCCTTTTTTGTCAAATATTTTTTTAATTAATATGTTGTAAATAAAAGTTTTCCTATGCCCAAATAAAGTGATTGAGTTAGCAGACTACATGATGTCCTCCCAACGGATGGAGAAGGAAAACACCACCTTTACATGCTGCCGCTGTTGGGGGATATTGCACTTCATCAGAGTAATGCTTTTTCCTTTTATGCAGCTACTTGAGATGTCCACGTTTAAATGCAAGATGGTTAGTAAGATGCAAATAGGACAGAAATAACAGGGGCAGTTGTTTAATGAAGAAAAAGACCAACCCTAGGTGCTCACAGGGTTTGAAATGCAAGGTGATTGACAATGCCTGTATCTCAGCTCCTCGTAGGTCAGAATAAATTATTCCATGATGCAGGAGTTCTCTACATCATGGATCATACTGACATAACATGAGGAGTTATAAATTTATACCTTGGTTGGTATCAGGAGAGCTTTTTTGTCTGCTGTCTCTATCTGAATGTTCATCTGTTTACTGCCTGACACACATTGTTAAAAACAGGCTTGCCCTGGGTGTTTCTGATCTCGTGTTGTGTCTACATGAGTGGTGCTAACAGCTCTGTGCACTGGGTGTAGATGCAGTTTACAGCTGCACAGCTGTGTTTTGTGCAAATGATGGCAATTGGCCTTTCTCCTCCTGAAGTCAAACAAGCTGGAGAGAAGTGGTTGTGCTGGTGTCACAGCAGCTATCAGGGGATCCTGCAGTTGAACTCTGGCAGGATCGTGTCCCTTCCTACCCTGCAATGACGCAGTGCTATTTGCCCCATGTTAGAGCTTGTCTGTTCTGGAAATACTGTCCAACCTCTTGTTCTGGTGAAGGTTCAAGGCACCAACTGCCATCTTTCCCAGCATAATCTGGTCACTGGCATCAAATAAACAATATAAACAAGAATAAACAATATCAACAAAAATAAATGTGTATGGGAGATTTCACCAATGTGCCACCTACTAAGAGTGTAATGACTTCACTCCTTTCCTCAATGTAACTATGTGGGCAAAGTTTCTTCATGGGCAGCCATAGTGTGACAAGCTATCCACACAAGTGTGACTAAAATTAGAATGTGGAAGTACAGAAAATTAACTAGTTCACTGGCCCACATGTAAGGTGCTGCATTTACTTTTTCCAGACATTATGGTGAAAAAGTTTGGCTTGCATGACTTAACATCTGCTTGACCTGGAGCACATACTTTCCTTGTGGGCCATTTAAACCCCTGCCATTGCCCCAGAGAGGCTGAAACCTGGCTCCTTGGGCAGAAACTACGCTTGAGCAGGAGGATGAGCCTTCAGCTCTTGGTAGGTGCTAGTGGAAGTAGTGGCAGGGACACCTTACAGGTACCAGAGCTCCCTGGTTCCCAGTCAGGGAACATCAGTGTCAAATCCAGAACCAATGCTGTGTTTATTTTTCCCCCCCTGCAACGGGTATGTGCAGTTCAGCAACTGAGGATGCAGGAGTTGCAGCGGTGGGTGCTCAGGGGCTGGGCAGGGACTGGTAGACTGGGGGGAACCAAGCAATACTCTGTGAATCTGCACCCCTTGGAGGCAAGTGTGGGGCTGCCTATCTTCCCTCCTGTCCTGAGTAGCTTCCTGCAGGAAATAAGATGCATTTCAAGTTAATTTAGTCCTCTTCCAAAGAATTAAGCTGACTCTGGAATCGGTGATCCTACGGAAGGACCAGGTATTGCCTGGGCTTGCTCCTGAACACCTTGCACGTGTGAGTTTATACATCAGGAAGCATGTTCTGTTACGCACTATGTTACATGGACCTTTTTAATGTGCTAATTAAAATAATTAACATCTTTAATAATCTACTACCTACATGTAGACAGGTTGCCTGCATCTCCTGTAACAATACTGCGGACTGCTGTTTGGACAGCAGCTCTGCCCTGTGTGTGGAGGTGTTGATGCTGCTGACTTGTATTTTACTGGTGGTCCCCTCTAGCTGCGTTCATCTCCACTGCCAGCCCATGCTGGGATCGGGAAGCACAGGGGCTGTGGCGTGCCTGCTGTAGGTGGGGAGTGGGGTGTTTGGCTTTTTGTGTGTTGCCTGGAGGTTTCCTGTTAGTGAGCCAGAAAAAGCTCTTGGGCACCGAGTGTGGAGGCTGAAGCCAGCTCCTTCTGTGCAGCAGGTCTTTGTATCTAAGCAAGTGTCTGGAAGAGGTGCCCAAGGGTGGAGGGGCTTGTTATTTATAAAGGCCAAAGGGCTCTATGAGAAGTGAGCCTTTTTATTTATAAAGTGAAAACTGATACGAATAAAGATGATGGCTCTTTGGCCTCTTGGCATGGAACAGAATAGAATGGAATGGAGTAGAATAGAATAGACTATTTCAGTTGGAAGGGACCTACAACGATCATCTAGTCCAACTGCCTGACCGCTTCAGGGCTGACCAAAAATTAAAACAGATTATTAAGGGCATTGTCCAAATGCCTCTTAAACACTGACAGCCTTGGGGCATCAACCACCCCTCCAGGAAGCCTGTTCCACAGTTTGACCACCTTCTTGGTAAAGAAGTGCTTCTTGTGTGACCAATATCTCATTATCCATCTCCAAGGCAAGAGTTAAACTGGGAGAATCGGCCATTTGGGTGGGGGCATGTGGTCACCACCCATCCCATGCCAATGGGCTTAGCTGACAGCTGAGGGCAGAGCACTGCTTGCTGCTTGCTTGCAAGCAACAAGCAACTAAAACATCAATGCTTCTCCCTGGGCTAGCCTCGCTAATTGTTTAGCTGTGTTGTTAACAACCAGTAATGATCTGTATGTGCCATAGTCAATCACTTTTAGTGCATTTTTTACATCCAATCTTCAGCGAGTCCTTAAACAGAGGCAGGTGGGTAATTACTGACAGTGGAGACGATTTAGAGGCCAAGGGTTGTCTGTGCAGGGGCAGCCCAGCACAGGCACCCCAGAGCTTTTTTCGTTCTCGGCTCTTGCACATTAAGTGCAGCATTGTGTTACAGACAGAGGAAAATGAGATTTAAGCTATCTGCTAGATGGTAAGTGGCCAAAGCGCTCCCACCAGGGATGGCGAGCGGTGCAGGTGAGGAAGCACTGTCACCATTTTATTTCCTGCGCTCACAGTTGTGCTATTAAAGGCAGTGGTTGCGTCATGGGCCGGGGGGTGGAAGCCTGCCTGAGAGAGCAGCAGCGGCTGCTGCACTATGTTCCAGATCCTCATCAAAAAGTCTTGAAAGGGTGAGTTTTTCAGAGTTGTGCAAGGCCCTGCAACCAGGAGAGTCCTGCAGCAGCTGACAGCTCCCGGGCTGTTCCTACACCTGTCAGTAAAAGGTTCTGATGACCCCTCGTGAGCAGGGTCCCTCACACCAGTGTGCAGGATGGAGTCCCAGTGCCCAGTCGCTGCGGTAACAGGGAATGGGATATTGCAGCCATTGTTCCTGTGCTGTGAAGAGATGAAAAGCGAGATCATGGGGCACGTTTTTCAATGCAGTCAGTGCTTAAGAGCGTAATTATCCAGACCTGAGGCAGATTACAGCTCCCTCAGTGAAAGTCTGTATAATCCTTTTTATTGTGCCAAAAGCCCATAAAAGAACCAGAGCCGAGTCCGGTGATGCTTAACCATGGAGTAAGATGCTTAACCTGTGGGCGTGCAGCCCTGGTGTAAGGCGAGATCTCCAGCGTCCTCTGCCCCCTCTCCTGGGGAAGCCCGGTCCCCACCAGGTACTGCTGTCCCCTGGGAGCTGGCAGGGTTGCACCATGGGTTGGAGTAGGATGGTTCTCAATGCCCACTGGTGTCCCCTGTCCCTGAGACATCCAACCCACCCGTGGGTGAATGCCTTAACAGCAGCAGCTCTCCTGGGGGTGGTGTGAAGGGCCGGGGTCACGCCAGCTGCAGGGATGCACCCCCACGGCCACCTGAATCCTCAGAGTGGGTTTTGCAGGATTTAGTAGCCCCCATCTCTAACTGTGACTATTACAAATAAAAAGAAAGAAGTAACTTTGCATTAATCGTTACCTGAAAGACTGTTGTTTAAATCTGTTAGATAACTTCAATGAAGCCAGTGGCAGTATGGACACAGAACAAGTGTGTAATTCCTTCCTGCTGTGATTACAGCAGGTTTTGCTCTGCTCCCCTCTGGGCACTGCCCGGGGGGTTTCTCTGTGACACCTTTTTCCTCCTTACCTGATGCGTTATGGGGGCAACACCTTCCATTCCTCAGGGGCCGTGTGAGTGCCTGTGGCTGCTCCTGCAGTTGCCCCCTCCAAACCTGGAGGGGCTGCAGGTCTCTTCCCCAGCGCTCGTCTGCTGCCTGATCCTCACTTGTGCCTTGTCCTAGACCTTGACCTGAACCATGAGCCCGTGCTCTGCTCAACCTGACATGTCCTGGTCCAGCGCACCACGGCAGGAGGGGATGCAGCGGCAGGAGAGGATGCAGCAGCAGGAGGGGATGCAGCAGCATGCGGAGGATGCAGCATGTGTCAGCATGGCCCAGCTGAGGGCAAACCCATGGCCCCTGCACAGCCCAGAGGCCCCATCCTGAGTTTTGCCCTGAGACACCTCTCCTTGGACCAGGCAGAGGAAAGCAAGAAGCTCTGGAGCCCTTTCCCAAGGGCTTTTCTTTCTGATGGCAAAGCAGCAGGTAAAAGCAAATGCTGTTTGGGTTTTTTTAATACCCAAGTAGAGGATGCTAATGCCATAGGGAATTCAGGAGCTTTGGCAGGAAAAGGTGTATTTCTGAAAGTACTATGGGATTATAGTCTGTTCTTGGTTTGGCATTTAGGTTTGGGGGCTTGCCGGTATATCTTGTGAGATAAATGACTGAAGGTGTGCCCTGGTTTCTGGTTGAAATCGCAACTGTTCATACATGACTATGCAAAATAATACAGCAATTTAAAATTAAAACACAAGTGCAGGATGAAAACAAAAAAGTAAAAGTTGGGCAAGGTCCTACAGAAAGCAGGAACGTCGTGAACTACTGCCAATATTCAGCTTAATTCATAGTGCTTCTATTACAGTATTTGTAATAAAACATAGCATTTAGTGACCTGCTATCAGATGTATTAAATACCTGCTGGGTGCAGCTGGTGAGCGCAAAGGGTGAAGGTTGTGGGCAAAGAGCTAAACTGAGCGGGAGGGGGAGGGAGAGAAACGAGGACCTGTGCAACTGCCATTGTGGGGACAGGATAGAACAGGAGCAGAGGGCCAGCCAGCAGGATGCCGAGTAGCTGCTGGAGGGCGGCATTGGAGCCAGGCAGCTCCCGGGGGTGCCAGCCCAAAGGCACAGCACCCATGGGTGCCTGGAGCCTCCCGGAGGGGATAAGGGTGAGGACAGAAACCCCGACCCGCGGATCAGGCTGGGCAAGCTCGCTCGCTGCTGCTGGGCTGGAGGTATGCAGATCATACTTGGTTTTCATCTGCCTTTTCAGATGATGCATCGAGGTTGTGTCTCGGCATGAAGTCTCAGAGGGTCTGCAGTCGGCAGCGGATTTTGCCAGTCATTTCAGGCCAGGCAGCACCTTCCCACAAAGCTCCAAGAAGAGTGTCCCAAGTGTCATTTCTAGTAAACCTTGTCAATGCAAATGTCCTTTTGCTTTGTTTCTGTCAGTCATATCCATCTAACATTAAATTCTGCTTTATTTATACTCTGCCTTCTAACAGGCTCTCAGCAAATCCAAAGACAAAAGTTACAAACGCTTTGAAACTCTCTTTTACTTGGTAAACTTCTGGCTTCTTTGGCTTTGTAAAAAATGAGCTTCCTGATCCCTAATAAAACACAGCAGGGAGAGGCAAAATAAATGTGAATTTGGCTGATGACAGAGATGGGCTCATGCGCATCTTCTTCCTTTTCTAAGTTTCAGACTAGAACATGCTTACAGTCATGCTTGGACTACGCTGTGCCAGAGATGGAGACACAAGGAAGCTCCCAGCACGGCAGCGTGCTCTGGGTGAAAAATAACAAAAATCAAGTCCCACTGCCAAGTTATGAAACCTTGTTTATAAATGGTTTAAATGTTTACAAAAACATTTTGCATGAGGCTCCACAATGGCCGCATAACTTGAGTAACCGTGGCCAAAATCCTTTTTTAAATAGTATTTTTTGAAAGCTGTTGCCTGGCTTGGCAGACTGCATAGGCTGGGGAGAGCCATGGCAGCCAAGCCAGCAACAATGCTCCTGTGCCCAGAGCTGTGGAGCAAGCCCGAGAAGAGCCTGGTATTTCCCCCCACCCCGAACATGTCTTTTTCCCACAAAATGTGGCAACCAAGTACTGATTTCCACAGATTGCAGCTGAATCTCTTCTAATAGTTTTTCTACTTGCTGCATCTCAGCCCTCATACCCAGTCGGTGACTCCCGGTCTTACGATGGCAGTGACGAGCAGTCTGGCTGGCCTCACTCCAAAAACCAACCGTAAGAGAAAGGATTACTAAACCACATTTTAATAAATACCAACATATTTTTCCCTTCTTTCTGCCTTTCGATTCTTTTTCTCTGCAGCACTGTCTGGTGACTTTGCTCTGGTTTTAACTTTGCATTGGTGCTGGTGTGTTCAGGCCATTGCTCCTGGGGGGCTGAGGTGTGGTTACGGGGGGCTCAGGCATGGTTTGCGGGCCCAGATGTACCACGCAGCACATGAAGCTTGGCCTTTGCAGGGAAGGAGTGGAGGGGATCACGACTGCTTTCCGCCAGCAGATGAGTTTTGAGGGAGGTCTCCTTGTTGGTGCTGCTGGCACCTCCGCGTAGCTCCTGCTGCATGGGGGAATGCCGCAGCCCCTCTTGTTGCCTGTGAGCTTGGTCTCACTGGTGGCGGAGGTTATTATGGTTTGCCGGGGGGTTATTGTATCTGCTAATCTGGATTTACCACTGTTGTGTACTGCCTAACTTGGCTGTTGCTATAGAAAACAGAAGAGTTTAACCAGGACTTAAGACAGAAGCAATAACTGGGGGTGGCATGAGAGGGATGTGCTGGAATATCATGTCTTGGGGGGTTTATTTTTTTAATGTAAATGAATGTGAAGACCGATGCTTCAGACGTTACATTTGCTTGCAAAGCCTGAAGAAGGCTGCCAAGCCTAACCCTATTGTGCTTGATGGGGAGGAGCTGGTGGCGTTGGTTAGCGACGGAGTCAGGTGAGTGGAACATGTGTACATCTTCCTTTTATTTTTCCCCCCCCGCTACAACTTCTATCAAAACAATTCCTAAAGCAGCGGAGATCTTCCAGTGTGTATGAAACTCAGACACTGAGCAAATGATGAGGATAGTATAATATCCATGCTGGGGAGCAGCACATGTACCATAAAAAAACTATGAGTCCACGAGCAGAGAGGAGGACTTCTGGCCTGCTTGCTTACCTTGAACCGTTACCCTGCCTGATATACACCAAGTGGAACTGGTGCCCAGGTGGAGTTACCAACGCTGCTTTCTACTGCACTGCTGGCTGCTTCCCAAGGGCAGCCTCCTGCCCTGTGCTCTACCTCTTCCCGTGCCTCCTCTCCACGCATGCCCCTGAGGCTATGGCATGGCAGTATGGAGGGGTTATTGTGAATTTTCTGAGTTACTACAGTTGTTTTCCCTAAAAATAAAATAATATAATATAATATAATATAATATAATATCTGAAAATTTAAATTCTTACAAGAGAGATTGATACATTTTTTGTGGCACCTGGTAGGATGGCCAAAGTTCAGATTTTTGTCTATGTACCCTTTACATATTCTGGTGAGTGACAATAAATAAAAAATATTAATGGCAGTATGACACTGATGCCTAATAAAGTAACTTCTCCATGTAGAGATGGTGCGTGACATTAGATTGCATGCCAAAATATAAGGCAAGAGAGAAGTGTTTAAGTGAGAAAGCGCATATATGGCCTGATAAATGCAAACTGCGTTAAGAGTTATGAATACAAAATAAATTCTTTAACTAGGTCTTTAAACTTATTTGCTACATGAAAGGCCCTTCTAAACCAGTCTCCTTTTATGACTTTAACCATTTTAAATTTAAAATGCTGTTTACATCCTCAAATGCCTTGCTTCAAACTGCACATCTCATTATTCCTCCTGGTTTGGGTTTATTTGGCTATTTTGTTAACAGCATTTGAACTACCACTTCTGTGTATTTACTGTAGAGTTCCCTGTAGGACAGTCATGGGCTGATGGGTGCTGCTTGCCCGTTTGTGCCAACCAATATAGGACCAAAATAGGACAATATGGTGCGGTGTGAGATCGAACCAGCTACTGTAACTGGGAAATCTGGTGTCAGAGGGGAAAACTGGAAGGGATGTACACCATCATCTGCTGACACTTCTCTTGTTGCAGCAGCTCAGTGATCCCTGCTGTTTCAAGGTTGGTTTCATAGATAGCTTCTTTGCAAACATTTACTTGAAGAGTAGATATGGTCAAGTGGAAAAAGATAACTTGGTTTACTTCTCTACAGTAGCATGGAAATAACTATGGGGACAACATGTCTAAAGCTACAGGGCATCATAAAACGGAAGGACCTTGTATATAACACCACAGAGGACATCTATAGGAAGAATACCACAAAATGGTAAGAAAAACTGGGAAGCTCAAAAAATGATAGCAATCCTTCCCTCTGTGCTGATGGCCAAGCCTGAGCCCTTTCCGAGCACCACACCAGCTGTGGGACCGGAGGGCTCAGCATTGTGAGCCATTACTGTTCAAACTGAAGGAGCAGATGGAGGCTCATCCAAAGTGCCTGCTTCAGGAGGTCACCGTCAGTGAGACTTCTGCTCCCGGGTCATTTAAATACTTCTGAAAAATCCCATCCTCTCCCATGAGCTCCAAGATAGCAGCAGATCTCTCCGTGTGATGCAGCCCCTGGACTCCTAGCATCCAACTGCTTACTGCCCGCAAGGTCTGCGACCACCACACAGGTATTTTCTGGGTATCTGTTTGGGCCTATGCTGATGATTTTTTTTTTTTCCCAATTGGTTTAAAAGTACGTATTAAAAACTCGCTTCAAAATTTCAAAAAAGTTAACTCAATGATCAAATTATGTTTTGCTGAGGCATCTCAGCATAGCTTTACCACTCGCTCCTCCCTGCCCAAGAGCCGCCAAGCACACTCCTTGCGTGGCTTCTAGATCGAAATACTCATGGAGAAGTCAGGACAATGAGACAACCTCACCAATTAGTTTCTTTATCTGCTAATCCCTGGCAAAACAATTAGTAAGATGCCCAAGTTAACAGAACAGAGCCATCAAGTCTCCCATAATTCGTTTCTGTGCAGTACCAGCAATGTCAGCTCTAAGCATCTTTCAACACAACTTAAGATAATCCAACTGACTTTCCAGAGAAAAGGAGTAAAAATACTGACACTGTGAGCACAGCTCTGATGCTGTATATAACCATCACCTGAGGAGCAGCGCGGGACAGCTGAGGAGCCTTAAACTGCTCCAGCCCCATTTGCAGAGGAGTGTCTGGCTACACCCTCATGCATCCCAGCTGCCCTTTGTTGTGGTCACCAAAATCCCCGTGGCATTATGAGGGTTTAGCTTACCAGCGGCTGCAGTGGAGACATGCTGACACTAGAATTTCTGACGGTGCTTTGGAAATCGGGCTGTTTTCATGGAGACGCTCATGGGACTTGAGGAAAGGCAACAAGGATGTAATTTTTCACAGGTTGTACAGGCTTGGTGTGAGCAAAGCCCATAAAACAACTGTGAAAGGGAGATGAGCACAGAACATGGTGTGATGAGCTGCTATGCTTGCAAGTGCTTCCATGCTCCTTAAAAATTAAAATGCTGGTTTTACAAAAGGAAGAAGGCACTCCAGCATACATTTTGGGAAGATCAATTTCCCCACAACTGTCCAGTACCAAAGGGCATCAAAATTGCTGAATGCTCTGCTTAAACCCTGAGCTGAGAGGTGCTAATAGACGCACTTGGCATTGCCAAGCAGTGAATGGACACTGTAAAGGTGCATGCCTCTCCCACGATGGCTCCCAAGCCTTTCCTCCTCACCCTGCTTTACTCCCTAGACTTGCTCTTCTACTTTCTGGTTGAAGCTCTGAGCAATTAAAATCATGATAGATCAATTTAAACTAAAAAGAGGTCTGATTTTTAGAGGGCAGATACTTATGCCGCTCAGCGCAATGAAGAAAAAATAGGCCCCTTTGTGCGTCTTGGATATTCAAAACAACTGAGTCATGATTTAAAATGCAGGCCTATAATCTTCCCCCCCGCATTACCACACCTTGAGCTATGTCAGAAATTTAATTTCAATCTCATAAACACCCATGGTGGACCAGAGTGTGCCATTTCTGACACTAGTTCAAAGGCAGCTCTGCATGAACACCAGCTGAAAGTCGTTTCTGTGGCATGTAAATCCAGTGGGCAAGGCAAGTAATTTTGACAGTCCCTCTTCAGTTGTCCTAGGCAGGTTCTGCCTATACTGACAATATATATCTCTGTAGAAAAACCTAGAATTGAAGTAATTTGTCCCCTTGAATTGCCCTTGTCCTCCACAGGTGATTTCTGAGGATTTTTGCAGACTGATGAAAAAAGGCAGAGAAATGTCCGTTTTTTCTTTTTGCTCTAAGATAAATAGAATTTTTTTTTCCCCTCTCAAATGAGATGGATTCAAGATGCTGAATCCATTGTAACTGGAATAAAAATCCCACCTCAGTTGGGATTCCCTTTGTGAGTACTTCATAGGAAGCTCTTGTGCTTCTCAGGGAAGCATGCCAGCAGCTATCGAACATTCTCGGGACACAGATTCCCCCCAAAATGCCCCACAGTACCATCGTTTTAACCACCTTCGGAGTCTCGGCGTTGAGGGGGAGCGAGGTTCTGTGTCCTGAATCTTGGTTCAACCTTGAGGGTTCCTTTTTTGCCTTCACCGCCACTGCCGACCCATCTCCATTTGAGAGGAAGCCGATGTCTGTGGGGATGTGCAGACTTGGGCTACACGGACGTTAAGTGTCAAAGTGGCCCTTCCCAGCACATACCCAGCACCCTCCCGCTTCGATTTGGTCCTTCATGGGCACAAGGTATTTATTTTCATCTCTTTGGTGTAGCAGCCCTGGGTAACTTTAAAAGCAGTAATGCAATTCTACCAACTAAAAAGAAGGTATTTTTTTTTTCTTTCTTAACGTAAATCAACCCCCGTGCATGTTTAGGGGCCCTTACCCGCCATCACCACCTAGACACCAGACCATCAGGGCGTTATTTCTGCAGCGCGATACTTACAGCTACTTTTAAGCGTGCCCACTCCGTGACGGCTTGGCGTTAAAAAGAGGGCTTTTGTGCTTCCCTCTTGCAGACACACATTTAGCATCGCCCCGCGCTGTATTTGCGCGGAGGGGGGAGCGCAAGCACCGCGACCCCCGCGCACCGGCGGCGGGGTCCCCCCCCCCGCCCCGCTGCCAGACCCCC
>VYZV01028524.1:0-10828 GCA_013401275.1 Pandion haliaetus | reverse complement strand
AAACTAAAGAAGTTAAAGCCACTGAAAAATCAGTGTACAAGAGAGAGACATTACATGTGGTGATAGTTTTACATGTGTGATATCTACTTAAAGATTTGTTGGTAAAAGTGTTATCTTCTATGGACTGTAAATAAAACTGCCTACCAACTGCCCTGTTAGACCATCTTGTGTATCTAAAAGTTCACCTGCTTTGGCAAACTATAGTAGTTGTCAGTAATGGAGAGATTCACACCATTCTAAACCATGTCTTTCATAAAATTCAAATGTTTTACCCTACCAAACCAGCAAGATCAAGTAAACTAAGCTTCTTTAAGGTATCAAATGGAATTATCCAAGGCATAGCATTTGGACAATAATGTCTACGTAGTTGAAAAATTTGAATAAGAAAACAAGTAGGAGATGAACATCAGCTGGGAAGGCATGGTATAAGCAGGAGTCTGTCAGTGACCATATTTCTAATGTCAAAGAGGAGAAAATAGCTAGTGAGAAGACATAAATTTGCTTCACTCAGATTGGAAAGAATTAGCTGAGCAAATGAAAGGCAACTTTTGGAGATAGTGCCTATGAAATGATCTCAAATGCATGATGTTTAGAAGAGGAGGGGAAAGAAGGACAAACTAAAAGCAGTGGACTTGGAGATGTTGATGACCTCAGATAATATGTGGGTGAGATCTAATGGAGAAGTATAATGAAAGAAAGGAATTAGCTGGAAAGAACACTGAAGTCTCAAAGCAGTATATTACATGTCCAATTTAGTGAAACTGAGCTCCTCATCATTCATGTGTTAAACATTAGAAGGAACACGGCAGAAAGAGAGGAGATCGACTACTGAATGTGAAAGTAAAAGAGTAATGTGAAAATGAGGGCAAAACTGAAAGTTCAAGGTGCACTGTTAATGTTTCCTGTAAGGTGCGTTTTGTTTGGTAATAAGAAATTATTCCATACATACGTTAGCAGAAGGAAGACAGTATCTACCCCATGTTGGTCTGCTGTTCACTGGGGAGGAAAAACTGATAGTGCTGGGAAAGCGAAAATGTTCAATGATTGTGTATATTGCCCTTTCTTAAAAACAGTCATTTTGCAGTCAGCTAACATAATTAAAACTAGCAACAAAGAAGTAAGAATACAGAAAAAATAGCCTGGGCAAAACAAACAAACAAAAAAACCCACCAGAAAACAGCATAGAATAGCTGAGATGTTTTCAAACTGTTCAGCCTGTGAACTGTTACTGATTTTCTTCAAAGGACAGGTTATCTTTATCAGGATGGCTGAAAATTCAGACTTGAAAGAAAAAGATGTGTATTTAGTGCCTTGCTTTAAAAAGGGACAAAAAGGCATTAGGGAATCAGAAGCGTGTCAATTGAAATAAAAAATGCCGGAACAATCAGACAAACTATTTGCAAGCAGCGGAAGATAACAGAGAGTTGAAAAACAGCTAACACGGTTAGCTAACATGGTTTGGTTTTGACAGATCTAATCTAACCTCTTTTTGTAAGAGACAGAGTAATAGTACTTGTGGATAAGGGATATGTCATTTTGACTCCAGGAAGGCTTTGATGCTTACATGAGACTCGTGCAAACATGCTATGTGCAAGTTAGTACTATATTTGGCTACGTGCAAAAAGAGTTGAGTAACTGTACTTAGAGAGTAATTATCAGTAGTTCATTTTCAAACTGACACAGCACATCATGCTGGGTTTCATAGAGGTCTGTCCTGCATCTGTCTCTTTTCAGTGCATTCCTTAATGGTCTGGCTGACTGAGTAGAGGGAGATGGTAACAAATGTTGGATACTACTGGCTTCCTTGTAATGACCTTTCTGTTATCCATGGCACACAAGTAATAGGGCAAGAAGTACAAGGTTTAAATTGCAGGAAAACAGCTTAAGGTTAGACACACGGGGGGAAGGGGAAACTTCCCAATTACAAAAATATTGAAGCACGGGAATAGGATGCTTGGGGAGACAGAGTATTGATCAGTGGAAGTCTGTAGGAATGTCTAGGCCAGTATTTCTGAGGGATGACAGATGTAGAGCTGATCCAGCTGTAGGCAGGGAAGTGGACTAGATGACCTCTCCATCACTAGAAAACAGAACTGTGAGAGTTTGTGTGGAGTAAATTACTATTTTATATTACGTGTTCAGGAAAACCGTTGCGTTGTTTCCTGTATTCTCCTCCTCTTTGCCTTTGGTAGGGACTCAGATTTTTTGTATGTCAGACTCTGAGTAGTTTAGAACATATTGTATATGTTAGCACATATGGCAAATATATTCCATTTAAAAATACAGAGTGTCAACCTGCTTATGGTAGCAGGTGTGAATGGTTTTCAGCTACAGTTGTCTGTCCTTTATAATAGCAAGTTGTTTGCAAACTGTTCTAGGCAGTCCAACTATTACACCAAAATATTTGCTATTAAGGTGTCTATTTTCTAAATCTACCAGTAGATCTACTGGCAATGCTTTGTAGACAAAAATCACCCATATACTTGTATGAAACAGTAGGAGGTCTCTAATCAATACACAGGGGTCCAGCATGCTCTGTTTATGTGTGACTGACGGCGCTGGTTCTACGATAAACTCTATTTTTGTCTGGGCTGATGCCCTAGAGCTAGCTTTTGTGCTCTCCTGGTGGGACTGCAAGTCTGCTTTACAATTAGAGATAAAATTCAGGTTGCTACAAGGTATTGCAAAATCAGGTACTGAATTGCACAAGACTTGCCTGCTGTTTCTAATTCGCTGCTTCTGAAAACACCAGACCCTGGATTTATATCCAAGTACTGTACCCAGAGCTTTCATAATAGGTGATTCTCAGCATTTTTTTTTTTTTTCTTTTCTGCTTTCTGCCTCTTCCTTCATAAGACTAACCATAGTTGGGTAAAACTGCTCTAGCCAGTTTGTCTTTCTGTGCAGCCTGTAAATAAATAATTTACTAGAAACAATAATCTATATTATACTGTAGTCCATGAGTGTGTGTAATTCCAGTATTGCACTTTGTCAGAAAGTCATAATCAATTGCAGTACACTTTGTCATGCTGAAAAATTACAGAACAGATACCTCAATAACCTGATGAAATCCATCAGTATGTACACAGGTGTGCGCACATCAAACTGAGTCAGTTCGCTTTCGCCATACTTAGCCATATGTTTTATTTTGTAACTTTTTAAGTGTAGAAGTATTCTATGCTTCACAGCCCTTGTATTTCTGGAATATTTCCACTGTTAATGGTCTTGTGTGTACGTTTTTCAGGATGTTATTACCAGTTATTATGAGCAGCTGGGCAATTAGTAAGAAGGAAAGGCCTGTATTACGCATGTGTATAGTGCCAAGAATTGGAGCGATTATACAGAAAGCAGCTATTGGCCTTAACCATTAGAATTTCCCTTTTAATCATTAGCCAGAATGCATTATGAGGCAGGTGAATAAACTGTTTACTGTCAGTCATCCATAAGACATAAATGTCTTGTCATAGGACAAAGTAAAACTCACTAACCTACAAATAGTACTGCAAGTAATTTGTAAAGATGCTCTGGTTTTTGTTTCTGTGTGAATACAGCCGCTGAAAGTCTTCTCGGAAAGAGGGTGATATTTCATCAGCTGAGCAGCAGGAATTGCCAGTTTTATTAGAAGTTAAATTTACCTGTTCTTCTTTTATTGTGACCTATGCCCCATCTGCAGTTTGGAAAACAGAAGAGAAAAATTCAGCTACTGGCATACGTCTGCCTTTGCTGCAACTTCTAATAGTCTTTAATAGCTTTATCTTCACTGGCTTCATTCTTCTAAATGAAAATTGGAAAATGGGGCAGGGGAGATCCTTTAACAGATTATATTCTGCTAACCAGCCCCTGGATTATTATAATATACAAATGGAAATGTGTCTGTAAGCTCATGAGGCAGTGGAGAGCAAGGTGGGGTATTTGCTGTCACTTGTGAGAATTAAGTACAGATGATTAAAAAAACGTGGAGTTTTGCATATTTTTTTTTTCCTATTCTCATACATTTTAAATCTTTAATGTTTTTTCCATTAGCAGTGGAAGTAGTGAAAACCCCATTATACATAGATTAGTACCCTTAGGTACCTTGCAATGGCCTGGGCTCCCCTCTGTAATGTCTGTATAATGCAATTCCTTCCCCTTTTGCTGTGATGCAGCACCTCCAGCTCTTAGCTGCCCTAGAGAGTCTTCTCCTTCCCTGCGTGTCCCCAGCAGTGGGCTGGGGAAGATGGAGCTTCTGCTACACCTGATTCAGAGCTGGCAGAGGCAGCATCATGTTTCCACTTATTGGTTAGGATTCTCTGGTTAGGTCTCTGTGTGCGATTTTTAGGCAAAAATCCCACTACTTCCTATGTTGCTGGCAAAAATTACTACAACATTATGTAAATATAGTTGGCTTATTTACAGTTTCACCATGTACTTCATTTTCTGTATTTTCTGATACAACATAAATGGAAATGAATGTCTTAAAAATTACATGGTAAACTGCTGTGATATGTTGTGTTGTAGACCACCCATAAGAAGGAAGATGCTTGTTTGCTTTTCTGTAGATTGAGACTAGTGTTTGAAGAATGGTCTATTTTTTTATACACCAGCTATTGTTAAACTCTTTATATAAAAATATATATACACACAAAGATACCCATCCGATATATATAGGCATATTTCTTCATTACTTTAATCTTCAATAAATCTTTAGATCAAATGTGCAACTGAGCAATTTCCTTGTAAACTCTGAGGCATTCGGATCTCATCCAGAGGATGGCACTGCGTTGTCCCTCGCATGTAAGGTGAATGTTTTACAAAGTTCTGTGGCAAATTTTTGCCAATAGAATAATAAATTCAGGTAAAACTTGATGTAACCTTCATTGCTGATACCAGTTGGTCAGTTCCACCATGTTGCTAGTAATCACCAAACCTATTCATCCAAGGTATTACTGATACATTTTTTTTTCAGCATATGTTTATAATCCTCAAGGAATTAGTTCAATTCTAAGAAATCACAATTCTCACAGAGTTTGCAGCTATTTTCTGTTATTCCATGTGATTGCCTACTACTGTTTTTTGTGACTCAGAATAGCATTTAGTTGTAAATACTACATATGAACTGTCTCACTGTCAATGAATATTGCTTTCCTTTTTGAAATGCAAGTACTCTTCAGGAAAGATATGTTCTGCAGGGATCTCTGCAGGGACGTGCTGGTGAACTCAAGCAGGAGAATGCCAACTTCCTAACATTTCAGAACTCCCAAAGACGGAGAGAGGCAGATGAGCTGAAGTAGAGCATAAGGGCAACCTTACCTGACAGCGTTAAACATCACTCGGAACACTTAGCACCATTTTAAAAATCCATTTGGGATGTTTGCCTTACTTTCCTTGTGCTCATGTCCTGTAGTGGTGTTTTTTAATTTGCAGCACTGCTGTTCTTTCCAACCTGACAAAATGCAACAGTAAAAAATACAACCTGAACAGCGGATCCAGCCACATTCTGAATGATAACGTTGCATGTGGTCCAAACCAGAACAAGCACAGAGCACAGTGCCGTTCTGTTGGTATGTAAGAAAAACTTAAGCAGGCAGAGTGGGAGAGGAGGACAACATATGCAAAGTTGAGCATAAGGTAGCTGCTAGTTGAAAAGTAATTGCTGCTTGCGTGCTTGGGGATAATACGGGTCCTTTCTTGCCAGCCAGCCCGATGTAATTTGTATGTGGGCAGAAGTGTATCCCTGACTTGTTCGATAGCATTGGCCTGGTGTAGAAAAGTGTGTGCTCCGCTGGGCAAAATCAGTTTCGCGTTCCACCTTTGCAGGAGCGCAGGGTGCGTGCCCACTTTCAGAATTAATCCTGAAGCTGGCTCCCTAGCTGTAGCTTACAGGGGTTACTTCCTCTGAATAAAAATATTTGGAGGCATCAAATAGTTTAAAATGATGAGGAAGAGTTAACCCCTCACTAATGAAGGAAGGAAGTGGAGGGGGAAAAGGCTAATTTAATATACAGGGATTGGGAATGTGACAAATAGCGGCTGAATTTGCACAAGGAATCTGGTGTGGAAGCATTTGCAAAAAAGCAGGAAGAGAAAGCAAAGAAGGCGATGTGTTGAATAATGATATTGTCTGCTTTTTTACAAACTTTCTTTGAAAAGAGCACAGTTTGTAAATTCCCAACGTAGACCTCTGGGATGATTCTTCTTGGCATCAGCGGCTGTAACTGAAATACAGGTGCTAAATTATAACCTATTGGCAAGAAAGTGGCTCAAAAGGCAGTTTGTTACAGAATTATCAAACTGATGTAGAAAAATAAACTTAAGAGCTGTAGCAGTAATGAAGCAGATTTCCAAATCAGTCATTTCTATCATGAAATTTGAAGTATTTCAGGTTTTGCTAAAAGTAGCAGCACTTGGACTCTAACAAATGGGGGGCAGGGAGGCGTGTTCGGGTTGTTTTCTTCTTTTATTTCCTTGTTGCTTCTGGTTTGAGTTCTATATGCTTGTTCTGTGTGTTTGTCAGTAGCAAATGCAAGCAGCTTGATAGAGAAAAGGGAGCCCTTTTAGGGATAAGCTATGTTCATGCTGTAACAGGTGTCAAACAATTTAAGTGGGGACATAAGTGAATTTCCTATTCACCAGAGACAATCAAATATGAGTAACACATAAGAAACTAGGATTTATAACTTCTTTTGCTCCTAGAACCACTCGTCAATTGTTATTTGGCATGTGTTGTGTTTGCCTTTTTCTTTTTTTTCTTGTTTTTTGGCAAGTATGCGCATTCCACTGTGACTCTCCTTTTCAGCCTTTGTGGACAACACCGCTATCTTTCTACTTTGTTGTGTCTTGGTATTTTTGTGGATCCAATCTAAAAATCTCAAGGATAATCATAAGCAGAACTTCAGCATAGTCTGTATATATTCCTTCCATATGTGGAGAATCGTGTTTGCCTGGGTTTGGTCAACTCAGTAGCAATCCTGAAGAATTCTGTGGGATGGCTCATTGTTCTGAGGACTCCTTATTTGCTAGAGAGCATGTGAAACATCTTTGCTCTGCATAAATAAGTCATTACATTACATTGCCATTAAAATGAATTCCATCATTTAAAATACCTAATTGTGCTGTTTTCTCTAGAGATTTTGTATTTTTACTGACTAATTAATTTTGTTGTTTTAAATCATTATTTCAGAAATTTTCTGTAATGATAACCACTTTTATATCTGTATTGAATATAAAAGTTATAAACATAAACCTGTTATCCTTTTTGAAGGTAAAGAAAATCAACTAATCTTTTGAGAGGCACTCTGCAAATTAAGCAATCTATTATAACATTCTGTAGGTGAATCACCATTTATGGAAGCACTTTATGACGTTGTTAATTCTGTGTTGATTTACGTAATTTTCCTATGCAAGCAAGAAATTGTAGGGGAGTGGAATTACTAAGTCATGTTATGGAGGTAAACATGACGTGACTTCTGGCAAGTTAGTACAGCACTTAGCATCTCTGAAAAGTTTCACTATTATGTACTTGGCATCTACTCTGAACTCAAGAGATATAAAACGTCTAGGAAGAACAGAAGTTTATCAAATGGTTCCTAAACGCACTTTAAGAGAAAGCCTTATCAATGTCTTGTCAATGCCACGCTTTAATAATATTGCTGTAGGCTGGGAGAAGTCATTGTGCCTCATTTCTTATATGCATGTATATATATGTATGCACACGTATATTTTTCCCAGTGAAATTTAAGTCACGTTAAGGTTTGGAAATACAAGTATCGTGAAGTAGAAGAAAGCAGAGCACAGGGACACAAAGGTCTGTGGAATAGCTTTTTGTGAAGCACCATCACTATGCTAGGACTCTTCTCCCTGGAAAGAAATGGCTCAGAGGGATGGTGGTACAAGTCAGAAGATTACAAAAGGCATGGAGAAGGTGAATATGACATAATTGCTCACCGTCCCTTCCAGTACAGAAGCTGAAGGGTATGAAAAGGAACAAAGATGTTTTGGATTTTAAANGGCTTGAATCGGTTCAGAGAAGACTTGGACAAATCTGTGGAAACATGGTCAGTTAAGGGATGCTAAATGCAAAGACTGATTCTCTGGTTCAGAAAGTCCCTGGAAGCCCTGTTTGTTGCAGTCCCTGAGAGTTCTGGGAAAATGTGGTTTAGTGCTTGCCCGGTGCATACGTTATTTCTTAGACATCTGCTTTCAACCCTGTTTGGAGGCAGGGTGAGCCCTTTGATTTGACCTGCTACAGCCAACTGCTGCGTACTGCAGGAATTAAGCAGAATGATTTGGGACTCTTTCCCGGACTTGACAGTTAGCTTTTCTTGGTGGTATTCCCAACAGGTAAATACTGACACAAGAACATTGTCGGATGCTCGTAAGCTATTTTGTAGGCATTTTGTTAGGGTCACACAGATTTTAAGTGAGATTTTAATTTAAGATACCATTACCATTTCTTCATATCTCGTAGTAACATTCATACTTGAAAAGTAATTTCATATAGAGAATTATGTGAAAATTGGTTTTGATAGAAAGAGAAATGTTGCAGGGAAAAAGCCTTGACGTAAATAGCTGAGNAGGGGGCAAGGCAGTGTTCTGGTGGGGGAAGGGGTGGAAAATGTGGTCATTTCCATCTGCCTCCTTTCATTGTGGGATTGGCATCACTTAGGAAAGTAATTTTAACCTTATGGCTACTTTAATTTCCTGTTCCGTAAATTGGTAGCTGCTTAACTTCCCAGCTTAGTGAACAGTGATTTTAGTTGTACCTCAGGCATCTTCTGAAAGAGTAACTAGCTGTGGAAGTACCAAAGAATTCTCAGTAGTCTTGCGCATCTGGAAAAAAAAAAAGGGGAGGGAGGGGGGCCGTGATTTAAAATCTAGTACTGAATACTTTCAGAACACAAGTATTTTGTACTTCCTTTTTATACCTTTGGGGAAATTTCTCCAAGTGTAATATATCACCTAGTCTGATCTGCTAGATTCTGCTGTTACTGTCAGACGTGAAAGGTGCACCGCTCTATTTCCATTTTGCATTTTTCTCAGTCAGAAAACCAGAAAATAACAAACCTTCCACTAACAGGGTTTACAAATAATTTCTGAAGTGGGCTGCATTCTTCCATTAACAGGCAAGATTTGCCTGTATTCCAATTTGAATGCTTGGTAAGTAATAATATGTTGACCAGAGTCCTCTGAAGATAAACTTGTTCAGTAAAACAAATTAAAAAAGATTATTACAGTCTTGAGTAAAACAAAAAATACTTCTGATGTGCATGCCTTCTGGACATGTGCAAATAACAAATGTACAAAATGGAGTAAACTGTTAGATATATATTTTTCTCAGCTCATTTCGTTTCTGAATCTTTTTTACCATAAAGTCAAAGTTGACTTGCAAAGTGTATTTAAAAGATTTAGTCAGTGAAACTTAGGGCCTAAATCATTATGAAGTTTCCCAAAAAATAGCATATGGTGGAAGTACTGGAGAGACACAACAGTTATGTAGTAGCTATTTAAAGATACATGTAAGTGCAGAGTTAGATACATTTTCAAGGAGTACCCTTAACCGTGGCAACAATACATGCAAATTTGAGATTTTTAGCTGCACAGTCAGGTGCATTGGTATAGATGGTAGCATCCTGAGGATACAGATAGTCTCCTTCCAGTGATAGGAACTTGGCAACTTCAATATAAATAAAAACTAATACATCAAAGTCACTACAAACTGCCTCAGTGTGCTGCTAAATTAATTTGCATTTCATTTGTGAAGGTATGGCAGAAATTCTGTCCTTTGTAAAACTGTTATTCATTCAGACTTGAACTCTTTGAGCTTTGTATTTCATGTGTGTTTTATCTAGATTTTTGTTTCATGACCAACTAGTGTTCACTGTTAGTTTCTGATAAGCAATAACAGCTTTGACAGAGACAGCAGTAATGAAGTCCTTAAACTTTAGGCCAAGTAGCTTCTTTCTTAGTGAAGCAACATTTTGCCAAGTCTTCTAACCAGCCTTGAACAACATTACATCATTTTAAAGTATTGTTATAAATTATAAATTAATTCAAAAGTAATACTGCCTAAGCAAGATTTACATCACTGTTCAAAGTACCTCTTCTTTCTGTTAGTTCAGTCTACCTCAGTATTTTCTGTGCTAACTACTTTAAAAAATTCCTTAGGCTGTTTAAAAAATAACTTTGCCTTTGAAGTTGATCATAGCTTCAACTTGAATGACTAGATGATAGTCAATGTATTGTTAAGTGTATTTAAAATCCTGATTTTGTTTCATGGTCCTTACAGGTGCATTCTGCTCCCTCTCTTGGGAATGAAGCCCCCTCAGCAGAGCCTCTTCCTGCTCATAGATTCAGTTGACGAGGGCTGTAACGTTTCTGAGGGTGAACAGACTTCTACAAGTTTATCTGGAACAATAGCAGAGCTTTTAGCTGGCCACTTTGAGTTCTTCCCTCCCTGGCTGCTGCTCCTGTGTTCTGCCCGCAAGCAGAGTAAAGCAGTTACAAAAATGTTTACAGGTGAGTACAGAGCATAGGATGTGTTTGTTACCTGCATCTGTAACTAGGATGTAGGATTTACAAGACCCTTGGTGATGGTTGAAAGCACTGATGCATGCTTAGTTCTAAAAAATGTCAATCACAAAAATGGTAATTCTAAAGAACACACGTTCCAGTTTACTGAGTGCTATAGAAAGCTTAAATCAGCCAAGTATTTTAGAGGTAAATTATGTCTTTGCAATACATCTGCAAAGAATGTGGCTGCTTTGAGTTTTCCTCTTGCTTTGCTAGTTTCATAAAGCTTTGAAACAGGTTATGTGTAAGTACGTATGTCAGCTGCATACACACATTCCTT
>VYZV01028516.1:3237-22927 GCA_013401275.1 Pandion haliaetus | reverse complement strand
CCAAAGCGCAGGTATTAAGGGCTTATGTGCAAAAGAGCTTGACAACTTTTCCCATGTCTCCTACGTACTCTGCTTATTTGTATATGGCTTATTAGGAAACTAAGCTTTCTGAAAGTGCTTGAAGTTCTGCTCCAAAGGCAGGCAACAGCTGACAGCAACCAAGCTGACAGATCCTTCGCTTGGAGTGCAAGAGCCAGCTTCCCAGCTGAATGATCTGGGTATCTGGTTCCAAAGTTAGCCTAGGATTCTTTCCACCTCAGCACAATATTTTAGCTTGACCCTCTGCTGTGAAGTAGGAGATTCGATTCCATCCAGGAAACGCAGAAATCAAGCCTACATATTGATGGCCAGAGAATGCTCTAACTGCAGTGCTCTTCTGCAAAAAGCAGGCAGCAGCTTGTTCTCCCCTACTGTGGGCAGAAGACTTTTTACACTCATGCTCCTGGCTGTAGTGGCATGGAAATCCAGGACAAAGGTAGTTTATTGGATAGAGCCTTCTCTTTGGTGCTCCCTGTTTCTTGGTTTAGCCATTCCCTGCTTAGTCTATCCACTCTTGCAAGCCCCATTCTTCAGCATCCACCTGTCCCCATTCACTGTACTTTAGCTTTGTATGAATTGCATTCTTGAACCCAGGCCACTACACCTTCAGTGCTGTAACACTGCCATGGCAGGTAAGCTCCTCAGGGGCATCTACGCTTATGCAATTGCATTGCCTGTGTTTGTGTGTTCCTCCCTTTTCACCCCAGTAATTTTTCAGTTCACTGACTAGTTTCACCCATATTTCATGGAAAGGTAGACATCTTAAGAATATCTTTATATAATACCCTTGTAGCAGTGATCAAGCAGAGGATCAAGCAGATGATGAAGCAGAGGAGAGAGAGCCTATAAACATCCCAAGTAAACACTATGGTGCTGCATGAGCTAAAGATGTGATAGATTCTAGAGAACCTAAAGGAGATGAAGTTCCTCCTTCTCCCTCCCCTTTCCTCCAGCATACTAACCATGGGAAAGCTTCACTTGGATATCACATTTTCTTAGACACCAAAATGAATCAGCCATGGGATACAAATCTGCATGAAGCCAAGATTATTTAGTTTCCTGTACTCAGAATACTATTGGTAACGCCCTACTCCTGATAATATTTTTACACCAGAACATCAGAAGTGGCCATCACGTCGGTAGAAGGAATAATAGTCAACAGATAGTTTATGGGAAGGGTTTTGATTCTCTCTGCTCACACACTGTCAATCCACAGCCAGATTCCTAGTAATGAAGTTATTCACCAGGTATTTTTCACTCTTTAAGAGCATACAGGACACTCACACTTTAAGAGATTAAAGGGTTGTGCCTGTTATCCCACAGTTAACCGTAGTGGCTTGTTCAGGTAGAAGAGAATCAATCCTGATGTGACATATTTTCACAGTGGGTAAAAAAAGGTTCCCAAACTTGTAGTGAACAACTTGAAAATGCCTCATTGAATATTTTCTCTTTTTCTGTCTTAGGGCTAGTGAAGCAGGTTGTTCTGGCATACAGCTGGAAGGATGATGGCCAGCACTTGTGCCTTTGTGTTCTGAACCCCTAAAAACAGGTGTTCTAAAAAGACTTGTGCAGTTTATAATCCCTGAGATTATCAGAGTGATTGGAAAGCAACAAATGTTGAGAAAAGTTGTAGCATATATAACAACATCTTCCGTTTTCTCTCTGGAAGAAAAAAAGTAGACCTGTTTCTGAATTCAACAATAAAATCAGAACAGGATTTTTGACAGCAAAAAGTGAAAGAATGTTACCTAGTTCCCACAGGAAATAAATAAATAAAAAAATTAAGACATAAGAAGCCAGGGTAAGAAATACCAGAGAAACAAAGATGGAACATTTAAGTTTATTGCAGGCATCTTGATTTGTAGGTATTTTTGAGGCTAGATGTAAGGTAGAGGATGAACAAAAAGGATACTGAGAAACCAAGGAGTTGTCTAGAAGTCATGCAGCTATCCCTGGAAGTCCAGGAGCTTGAATAGAACTCTTCTTTTTAGGTTGGCCAGATGGATAAGCTAATGAAAGGAAAAACTGAAGCAACAGATGTACTCAATGTAAACCCTAACAAACTGGTTTACAAATAAACTGAAAATTTACCTGCAGCCTTGATGATAGAAAGCACAAATTTAGTAAAGAATGATGCTTCGTCAATTTCTAGGTTTGCTCATGAATGTGTATAGGAATTATATACTCTACCTTGGATTCACATGAAACATCTTCGTTTGATTTTCTCAGCCATGCAAATAAATACATATTGAAAATAAATACAGTGTTTATTTTCAGCACTTGGAATTTTTTCACTTTTATGCGGTAGTTGGTACCATGTAGGAACTCACCACTGAATCCCTGGAAGACAGGAAACCAGGCCTTAAAACATCTCATTTCAGCCATTGTCCTTGCCACTATACTGAGTTTCCTACAAAGACAGCAGTAGCACAGGCTGATTTTTCACTTAGGTGGAGTAGCACAAAAAATAAAGGAACTACTCAACCCACTGAGGTACTGTCAATGCAGAGTAACAGTTGCCTGTAATGTTTTCTTTAACGATGCATCTTTGCAAATGCTTCAAAACATTCAAAATACAACTTTTGTTTTGTTTTGTTATTTAAATTGCAGTAGGACATGCAGTGCCATGTTTTCTTCCAAAGTAAGAGAAAAGCATGGTTCTGCCTATAAGAAATCTAAAAAATTCAAAAAGACAAGGTTCCTCTGACATTGAATTACATTGCACTGGTGTTATTATTCGTGTTATTTGGAGGAAAAACAGTAGCCTGCTAGTTGGTGTGCTACTCTTGGAGGTCAGAGGCCAGCATCCAGCTCTGCTCTGCCACAGATTCAGATAAGGCAAATCACTTAATCTCTCTGTCTGTATCTAGTGCCCAGCTGAAAAGGTCCAGGCACTGGTTCAGACCCTGAGGCCAGTGGCGCTAACCAGCTCATCTGAACATTGCTTAAGGCCAGCCTTCTCTATTTATCTAGGAGCAAAGTAGTTCAAATGGTACAAAACTGGGCCATGGAAAGAGCAAACAAATTAAGCAGTACAGCTGATAAGGGTCCCAGTGCTTCAGATAATTTTCTGGCTTGCTTATTTAGCATTATCAACACACATCTCTCTACTTCAGTCCCTGTATGTACAACAGGTATACATTCCTACAGTAGAATGGTGGCATTAAATATGAGAGAGACAATGAAGCCATCAGCTCTTAGACATAATGGTGTATGGGTCCATATGAATGACTCAAATCAGTAGTCCCTGAGTTACTCTGCCCCTGGTGTAACAACACCAGGCACACTACCATCATGCTCTGTTCTCCCTATCAGCTTCAGCTGTGAACTCCTACAGCTACAGCAAAAATTGGGAGATCTTTCAGGCAGCACATTGGTTATAAGCAGGGGCTTGAAACAATTGCCTTAGGCAGGAGTCACACCTTTTTCAACATGCACACTGAGAACCACCTGCGGTCTGCAGGTAAAACAGCAAGAGCAGATGTGTGAGTAAGGTACTATTATTTAATGCTGGTTTATGCCTGCCATATTTGCTGGAAGGAAAGACAGCAGGTCTACAAGTGTTTGATAACCAAGTGGCCAATTGAGAGGATGGGAAGAAGGGAGAACAAGCCATTTCCAGTATGTTTCATCAATTTACAGCCACTGCTGCAGAATAAAAAGCTCCCTGTTTTCTATATCTATCACCCATAAATTGTTCCAAAGCTAAGCGCAGTAAACACAAAATGGAGGAAGAGATGCACAGGCAGGATTTCAGACTCGTGAGTTTAAGGTGGAAAGTTTGAACCCCATGGTGTTTATGCCCTGGTTTGGGGCCCCATCAAGGTAAAGCTCTGCCAAGGGGAGCTCTGGCTCCCTCAGGAGAGAGGTTGCTCCCTTCACCAAGAGCCCTCATCTCAGTGTTGCTGGAGAAGCCCAGTTCCTTCTCAAGATCTGCTGTACAACACTGAGGTCATCTTGCCTCAGCTCTCCATCTAAAATAACACAGGAGTAACAGTACTACTATGACTCACAAGGGCAGCAGAAAGAACAGGCACTGTGAAGCATCCAGATCCTATAGGGAAAGAAGGGGAATAAATTTTGGCCTTTGCTGTCAAAAAACTGGAGGGGGAACAGAACTGCTTTTTTTTGACAAAGCATTTAGGAAAAGCTTTGTCCAAATTCTTAGGAAAACAAAGACAGTCTTTCTGATGCCACAGCTAGACAAGCTCAAAGTTGGTAAAAATGTCAACCTGTGTAAAAAATCAACTGTCTTTTCTCTATTACAATTTCACAGTGAAGCAAATCATGTGAGCCATGACCTCACTGAAAAAACACACTTTTTTTGACAGTTGAATATACAGCCTTTGAGCTTTCAGTTTAAAATAGTTTGTTACCACTCTACCATGTTTTTCATGTTTGGAGAGGGTACAGGGCACATATTTCAAAAAAAGCTATGGCTGCAGATGGCTGAGGTACTAGAGGAGAGAGTCAGCTAAGCTCAGCTGAACTTGGGAAGAAACAATCCCCTTGTGCATGTCACTGCATGACTGAAAAATACCACTAGTCTTACAGCTCACATATAGCTTCTCAGCATGCCTTTCTGCCCCTGCACAGTAATGTAGCAGACCCCATTTTTTTCATGGCAGAAGCCCATAGTTCACCCAACAGCTATTTTCAAATTCTCTACATGGGGTGGAGTAGAGGCGCTGAAGTCATGAGTTAATCATTGGAGAGGAAGAAAAAAAAAAAAAAGTAAGGGAAGGTTTTATTCAGAGTGTTTTAGACTAAACAATAAACATTTGGGAGAAAGTATTTAGAAATACTTTACAATGACTATCTTGCACAGTTTTCATTTTATATGCTGTGCCACTATGATTAGCTATAACTTCACTGAACTCAAATCAAACCAGAAATTTAGCCCATTGTAACAGAACTTGTGATTCTCATAAGAAACTATCCAACACTTTCAGCAGATTCGATGTCCAAGTTTATTTTGTCATCAGCACAGGATGACCTTGGCTACCAGATAACAAGGACCTTGTCTACTTAATAAAGATGACAAAAGGCACATAAAGAAACTGGAATGTATGTAACATATTAACCATGACTAAATCACACATGGCACAACTTTAAGAAAGAACACTTGTGTTCTCTAATCTTTCATTATGACCAAAGGGTTTTATTTCTTCTATGGGGTCAGAAAAATTGGCACACAAAGCCTCTGTCTCTATGAAGTGTATAAATCTAAATGAAGTTTCCCTGATGCACTGAGATTCCAAGCCAGGAAAAAAATGGAGAAAACAGGCAACTAATGCAATGGAAAAGTAAAACCTAGACCTACAAGGAAAATGGAGAGTGTAACTCTTGGCAGTATTTGAGAAAAGCCACATGGAAAGATGTTGTAGAACTTGGACTAGCAGATGACACTTGGCTGCACCACCAAAGCCGGCCCTGCAAAGGCACATATCACTTCTCAGTTCCACCATAACAGGCACAAGAGTACACAGCTGAATAAATGTGACGCTGAATAATTTTCTTATATGTACACAAGAGGGGAAACAGTCCACTTTGTGAAGGGAAGCATTAAAGCATTTCTCTTCCCATTACTCTTCTGCACATTATTTATTCAGGTAATAGTCTGACAGAACAAGAGCACTTGAGTATCCCATGGACTACATTTATGAAGGGAAAATAAGTCTTTTAGATGTCATCCCAAAAAGGGGAAAAAGGGTACAGCAGGCAGTATGTGACCTAGTTTCCGAGTGTAGAATGGGGGATAATAACTAAGACACCACAGTCTTTACAACCCACATTGTTATAGCTGAAGAAATTATTTCTGATCATTCAACTTTTGGTACAGCTTCTCTGAGCCCAGTGAGATCCAAAGGAGTCCCACTATGATCTCTTATAATCTGAAAGGCTAAATACAAGCTCCAGAGGTGCTGATGGTATTATCTGACAGAGCTGCAGAAGCTTGATTTCTGAGAAGAGTGCACAACTAACTGTTTTCCTGTGCTCTATTTTCTAGATGGAGAGATTTTTCAAGCTTCAGACAAAAAGGGAAGGAAAGTGTTTATTACATACGAGAAACAAAATCGCTTTTTATCAGGTGTTTGTTATACTTGTATGCACATATTGCCCAAAAATTAAAGTGAGAAAATACAAATTATTTAAGATGCAGCATAACCAATATAATTTGTTTCCCTTCCCTATGATTTATTGTCAATACTGGGGAAACCTGAAGCAGGTGCAAAAATCAAGTTAATTTTAACAACACTGTATTTAAAGTGAAGCTCCTCTAGCCACTGGTAACATAGCAGTATATCACCCCACACAAGCTGGTTTTAAGGAATGTAACTCCCCTGATTTCAGTGATTCCAGTGAGTAAGTTATCACATTCTTAGAGGCCCAAACTCTCCTCTTTGTAAACAGAGTATTTTCTAAATTCTAGTTCCAATTCCATGAAGGCTGATACATAAATAAAAAAATTAAATAGTTGAACAAGGATTTGCAGAACTAAAACCTAAGATGTAGCCTACGTGAAGTTTAACATAACGTTGTTATGATAGCTCTAATTTGCACCCAAAATGACATTGCAGTCAGAATCCTTAAAATGCCTGTTTCAAACAGCCTAGACTTGGATAGTGGTTAAGGCCCTCTTGTAGAGTGAAAGGGGATGTTTTCCTTGAAGAGCAGATGTTTAGCAAAAACATTTTTTTAAGTTTCATTCCTATACCAACCTCACTGTGTAGCATGCTTAGCTGTGCACATGCAAACATGGAGGGTTTTTTTCCAGCTTGCTCTTCAAGAGTGGCATAGTTACAGCTTTAACTTCCACTCTTAGATGGACACAAATTGCTTTATCATTACAATGGCGGTTTTGGTTTTGTTTTTTTTTACAATCATTCCAACCTAAAATTTCCTATCAGCACTGTGGCTTTTTATTAGCCTCTTGAAAACATCAGGTCAGAAAATTCAAACTATAAAGTGGCCATTACTTGGTTATTGATGCTAACTGTTTGATAGGTCTGGGGAAGTCAGGTACGTTATGTCTGGGCCTTTGAACATTTTTTCCTTTTCATTTCAGCAAGCAATAACATCAGAGACACCAAGCTAATCCTTTCAGTTTCTAATCAGTATTGTGGACACATTTATTTCAGTGACTGAGCCTCTCTGCAGCTATTGAGAATTTCAAGTTGAAACGTTAATGATTATAAAAATGTCGCTGAGATGACATAGTGCCCATTTCTGCTGCCTACAGTTTTGCAGGAAAACAAGTTAGTGGAAGTAGCACTTGTTCATCCTGGTGAAGTACAACATTACTGCAATCATTTTACATGCATAAATTGACTTTTTATGAAAGAAACTATCCTAAAGTACTACTATTCATAGTCAGCATAGATCTGTCTGTTCTGGTCAATTCCCTCTTTCTTCATCCTCCAGAAAGGAGGAGATGGCCTTTCTGGTGTTGGCAGATCTCATGTTACCCATTTCCTCCCAGGGTGAGCTTCCCTGATGCAAGTTAGAATCAGACCTCAAGACTAGACTTTTCCTATGGTCTTATTTTTACCTCCTCTAGAAGATACCTTTGCGGTCCACCAGACAGATCCCACAGAGAAAGCAGAGATAGTGGAAAGAACAGTTATTTTCTGACTGAACATGTTGAAAGTCAACATTTGTTCTTAAATGATCAAGCTTGACTCATCTTTCTGTTCCTCCTCTCTCATGTCAGAACATCATGAAGTAACAGTGAAGAAGTTGTTTTAAATTGCTTTGAGCTCCATGGAGCTGTTCAGGATTACACTTTAAACCGCCCCACAGCAAAAAAAAAAAACCAAAACCAAAACAACTTCCCTTGGTAAAAGCCAGGATTTTCATGTAAATGCCTGATTCCCAGAGCAAAGACTCCAAAAAGAATATTAAATCTTGTGATGATTAAAAGCCCTCAATAATATATAAAAATCATTAGACCTGACAATACTGGAAATTTTAAAATTGTTGTCCATTACAGGAGTGCACTAAAGCACTTAAAAGCTTTTTTTCTTTTAGCAGAGAAAACCTCTCTTCTACCTACAAGACAACCTTGATGCAGGGTGAGAGGAAAGACAGCTACTGATGCTTGAGATATTTAAATGAGGCAGAGCAATTATTCAATGTCCCTTCTCCTAAAGGCACAATCACTACTAGAAAGGAAGTCAAAATAATCATTAGTCAAGATTTCTAAAACCTTTAACCAAATTGAACACATTACTATATTGAAACATTGCTCAAATATTTTTTGCTTACTAGCTCTTTTCTTATATTAACTGCAGACTACTTCAGCACCAGTGGAATTTTTTGACCAACTTGTCTGAAAGTGTATATCTAAAACAAATGTTTTTTTTAAAGTTAATGCAGAGTTATGGAAATGTAGATCCCCAAAGCCATTTTAAAAGCCAGCATTTTCATCTGTAATCTCTGCTGCTAAAAATATTTTTTAAAGTTTTATTAACAAACTCTGTAGTAAAAATCAGCAGCAAAGCTATTCTTTACAATGCTAATACAAATTAATTGAGATAACATCTGCAAAGACTTTTTACAGTGATTTATACGCATACTGAGCACTGATAAGCAAAACCAATATTCCTCCATCACACTTTTATATAAAAAATTGCCATGCACCAGTTTACAGTCTAAAAGAATGTCCAGCAAAAGCTGAAAAAATAGCGAGGGTTATCTGCCATATCACAGCTCATTTTGGTTTGCCAAGATTTGTTAAACTAGACCTTCAGAGTTTAGAAAATTTTAAGTTTCTGACAGCTTTAATTGAATGATACAAAAAGGACTTTACTTAGAAGTATATATTTTTATTACATTTCATGAACAAGTGGGGTTGAAACTCATTATTTCCAGAAGTGCAAGTCAGATACAATTCTATTAAAATCTAAGGGCATTGGTGTTTCATTCCCTTCTGCTCTACTCTATATACACTGTACAGCAGAAAATGTCTTCATTTTGCCTCTTCTTCTCTTTTGAGAAGAGTAGCGTGTTTATTTAGTCACCAAATTTGGACTTTCTCGTCATTTCTGTAAAAAGACTTCAGACTTCTTAACAGAAGATTTTTTTTTATTTCCCAGCCTTTCTTGCAGTAATCGCAAATAAATATGGGTGCACAAATCCGACAATCAAATTAATTCTGCCTGGTGATATTTGTCATTGGCAAAAGTCTGCTGTGCATCTAATCACAAGTACTCCTTCTCTAAGCAGAGCTAGGGCTCCTTGGCAAAGCACAAGACATGCAGACTTGATCTTTTTGGATTCATGCTTGGATCTGTCACTTTTCTGACTTAGAGACAGACATTGTATTCCCCGCCCCCCCCACCCCCCCAAGATGGCCACTGTTGGATAGCTTTTTATGCCAGCACTTGTTCCTGTATTCTTGAAAGAGTATGTTTCAGTTAGATAAATATATATGAATATAGTGACCAACTTTGTCCCCAAACCATTTTAAGGATATTATTTACAGCCTTTCAATGTTCCAGCTTATGAATTCCAGCCTTTTAAAGCATTAGCCTTTTTTTGATGAATGTGTGTGCTGGTTTTGGCTGGGATAGAGTTAATTTTCTTCATAGTAGCTAGTATGGGGGCTCCATTTTGGATTTGTGATGAAAATAGGGTCNCACCTGCCTGCCAATGGGAAATAGGGAATGAATTCCTTGTTTTGCTTTGCTTGCATGTGCAGCTTTTGCTTTACCTATTAAACTGTCTTTATCTCGACCCACAAGTTTTCTCACTTTTACCCTTCTGATTCTCTCCCCCATCCCACTGTGAGGGAGGTGAGTGAGCAGCTGCATGGTGCTGAGTTGCCAGCTGGGGTTAAACCACGACAATATGGAATTCCAGTATTAACATCTAGTTTATTCTTTTCTAAATAAGGAAAAACTTCAACAATCTCTATTCACTAAAGTTTCTAAAATAATGTTTACTTTCTCATCTTTGCAGCGAAATTAAAAGTCAGTACTAGCACAAGTGATAGTTTGCCAATAAATGCAAACTACTTTGGCCTTTCCTAGTCCTTCTAAGACAGCTGACTCCTAGAATAAATGACAGTAGCATTTTCAAAGGTGCTAAATTATTCTGATCCTACTGAAGCAGATACTGTCTGGCATGAAGGATCCTAGAACTGGTAAATCTGAACATACAGGAATAACTGAGTGAGCAGAATTCACTGTTAAAACCATGATAAAGAGCTTAAGATAAAAGGGGAGAGGTTTATATTGAAATAGAAGCTTACAGTAGCAGATCAGTTCAATTTACTCTGCCATGTAGTAAGCAAAAAGGCATGTAAAAGGTAGGTAGACAGATTTGACTTGTAGATCGATATCCTGTTGATCTCTGGCCACAAAACAATTCATCTCTGCAGTGCAGGGCAAAAGTAAAGGGGAATTTAATGTCAAATCAGTTAACCACAACCTGAAATTAAAAAAGCATGCAGTATTGATAATGATGGTTAGCACAAGTTCCTCCTATTAAGTGATAACATCCAGTGCATTCATTGCAATGTATTAATTACACAGTGCAGTCAGCTTGATCTCCTAGGCTAACACCATAGCAATCAATTGCAGCAGCGTCTCCACCATTCTGTCTAGAACTACATGTTCTTAGCAGAGTCTGAACTTCTTAGAGAAAAATTTAATTCAGCTATCCACTATAAGCTCTCTTTATCTACACAACTCACATTTTGGAGGGAATACAACTGTTCAGGAAATAAAATGTAGGCATACCACCATCATTATCTTAAAATACTTGGAAATTCTATTTGGAAACCGTCTTTATTTGTCATGTCTCCAGACAACAATCAGTAGACTTTAAAACACATATGCATTCAGTGATTGTTTTTTTGTTTGTTTTTTTTTTTTTTAATAAAAAAACCACAGGTGTGCATAGGTTGATAGCAAAGGGGAGATAGTAAAAAGGAGAAAAGGAAAGGAAACAGATAATTAACCTCTTCCAAGAACAGGGCTTTTTTTCAGGAACAGATACAGACACAGGATGCATATTAAATTGATAATGGCAACTATTAAAAAACCACTATGCAATGGTACTAAAAGAATAACTGTTTGAAATTATAGGAATATTCCAATAGACTAACATTATTCTTACTTCTGGGTATCCCCTCAAGTAGTTGAAAACTGATCCCTCATTTAACAAAAGTTATACCTAGCCAGTTCTCTCCTGATCCTTTGCAGTTTTACCATGAGTTGCTCACATGACTAGTTCAAATATTTTTTTGTTCCATATCAGAGCAAAAAACCAAGACTTCTCAGTATTCCTCATGAAACTGGGGGACAAACAGAGACACTGACCACCTGGGACTGGGATTTATCCCACTTAATTTCAGGCAGCTACTTGAGCTACCTGATCAGGAAGTATCACTGAGGTTCCAGTACCACCATGGGACAGTGTCACCTCCCCATACAGCCATAAATCAGACCTCATGGCATCAACTCAGTGCAAGGGAGGCCCTCGCTAAAGCCACATCCACGTGGATGAATTTGGAACAGAGCACCTTCACGGCATCATAGCCACTGCCCTAAACCTAAGCCAGATAAAATCAAGACTCATGAGGTGGGACACCTCAGTAGATGTCTGCTGTGAAGCTAGTCACTCAAGGCTCTCCCTGTAAACACACAGAAAAGGGCATTTTTTAGGGTGCCGTTCATCTGATCTATTTTAGCTGTCTACTTTAGGACAAGACAAGCTACATCTTAGAAGCTCCTGTTTCTCTCGACTACATAAGGAGGTTAACCAACTTAGGTGTAAACAGCTGTATAAGAAATATGTATTTGGTCAGATAAATGCACTGCTTTCTCCTTTCACTGCCTCACCATGTGTCATCCTACTGCAACTTCTCAATAACACTCTTTCCCTATCATGTATTCTTCTTTTTATTAAAGGACCAGTTACTTAACTGCCACCTCTGTCATTACTGATCCTTAACACTTTTCAAAAAGAACAGGACAGGAAAAAATATTTCACACTGGCTAGGAATTCAGGAAGATCTTTTGCATCAGTTAAGGGTATTTCATATTTTGAAACTGCTTCAGGTGCATCAGTTAGACCAGTCTATAGAGATTAATGGAAAGTTCTTAACCTACCACTAACTTATTGTTTACACCTATAATCCAGCTTGAGGAAAAAACCTGAAACAGAGCTACAGATAGGATACTCAAAATCAGCAGTGGAAAGGAAAAAAGAAAACAATGTAAATACATTAAAAAAATGTAGTACTGTCAATTAGAAATAATTTTTTAATGGACAATTCTTTCAATGTAAATAAAATAGTCACAAGACAAAGGTATACTGCCTCAGCTATTAAAGAGGATATGTACATATGTGTAGCTTCACTGGGAGAGGTAGAGAAAGAGAATTGTTGAGCCTTCATCGTGATCTGCCATTATTGACTGGACAGAATTATTTCATTTTAAGATACCTACCAATTTTGGCAAAACTCTTCCTGAATGAAATACTGCACTACAAATCAGTGAAGAATTACTTAATCAAGGCCACTGGCCCAAATGCAGGTAAAACCCCAAATCAGTAATTTCTGAACTGAAGCATATTGATTAGGCAAAAATGAAGTAAATTACTCCTGAATAAATTACTACTGAAATGAAATTAATGCTACTGAGTACCTACAAGACAGGAATATCCTTAAACATATCTTGCTAGCACAGCGATAACATAAGACTATTCCCACTTCAGAGGCACTTACAGCTCAGCCCCTCAGGGCATCCTTTTTTCCCCAGTTGCCTCAAAATGCCAAAGGAGGTGCCGAATATACGAATACCTCTTCCAAAGTGCCAGAGCAAATGTTACTAGGTGGGTTCTGGAGACAAACAGTGGCAGAATTAATAAAAGAAACAGAAAAATGTATTAGACAAGTAATCACATTACTCAGCCAGGTCTTAGCAGAAAGCAATGCCAAACAAACTGGTTTACACCAACTCTTGGTGGATATTCAGTGGCAATTAGCTCATCAGTGAGTACAGGCAACATAGCCTTCAAAGCAGCTACACCTCTGCCAAAGGGACTTTTAAGTCACATAGACACAGAGGGTGATCTCATCACAGAAGAAGCAGCCAGAGAAAACAGTTCAAATTAAAACCCATCTCCAACATTTCATTTTTAGACTAGATCCCATTGTTTTTATTACTTCCAGGTTTTTCCTTTGGGGTCCCAGCGTAAGCTGGAGACATGGGAAAACGTGGATGGTTCAAATGCTTGATAAAACTAAATGATGGATAGTAGATTTCTATCCTCCCAACTGTGTACCAAACTATTAAAATATTTGGAGTTAGATTCTTAGCTGCTGTAAATCTGAATAGCTCTACTTAATACCACAGAGGTGCATGCACTTATACCTGTAAAACAATCTGTCCTCCTTCAGTGATGATACTTTGCCTGCATATCACTCGGGTCAGATGCACTTGTCTCTGTTTTCTTGGTTTCTACCTTTTAATGGCTGCACTTTGCCCTTTTAGCCAGAGGGAGTTAGCAAGTGAACTGAGAGCAATATATTATTTTTGAATATCAATCATGTTTATGTCCCATCAGTCCAGCAACACTTCCTTTTACACTAATGAGCCATCAAAATCTACGTTAGAGGATCACTCATCTTTCAAGAGGTTAACACGTAGCTCATCCAATTCTAACACTTCCATACAGAAGTGGAAATTTGGGAACAGAGCACATTTTATTAAAAAGAAAAGAAAACACACATGCAGAGAAATGCATTGTCAAGACTTGGGAGTGCCTGTGTTGTTATCTCAGACATTTATACTGGAATAAAAGCTTTGACTCTGACCCCATTCTTTCCACTGTTTTGCCCTGCAATGGCATCAGTCTTTTGACATGATTACAGTCTTAAAAATGCACAGTATCATAAGGTCCAAGATGAGACAGAGAAGCAAATGTTAATAGCAGTGACCCATCACAACAGCACCTTGTAAGAGGCATCTGCTGTGTATCTGCCAGGCAAGAGGCATGGACAGAGAGGGCCACTTTGGCAGAATCAGAAAAAGCCCAGGTCATCAAGTGACACCTGGTAGCCTTAGGTGGTAGCCACCTGGGAGAAAAATCTCTCTAGTGAAAACATGAGGCTCAGAGAGGTTATATAGTCCAAGAGTGCAGCAAGGGGAATGCCATGTGCCCTCAGCAATTACAGCAGTGTGCAGTGAGAAAATTGAATCCTCTGCAGAGATAAAGGTAGAATGCAGCCTTGCTTTCAGCAGAGGAAAAGGAGGTTTGGTATTCTGCCTTCTCTTTGTGTTAATACTTGTTTGTGCCCTTAGTGACCCCAGCAGGCATGTTTATCAACAGCCAGTGAAAAAACAGTCTCCAGATCACAGCATCCCACATCAAGTCATATGCACTGAAGCCTCCTTTCTCAATTGCAATCACTCCTGCTGCAGCTATGTCTTGTCCTTTGAGGTGGACCTTTACATTCTAGCCCATCTGTGAGACTGACTGGAATTACTCACTGTGTCCAAAAGAGATTCAGGACACCCAGCCATGCTGCATGTAGTATAAGAAAACCAAAAATCAAATAGGCTTACCAACAACTGTCTGCTCTCTACAGTAACCTGTCAGCACCACTACTCTGCAGCAAGTGACAGCAACAGGAAATAACGGGATGCTGTCTGCTCTGTGCACTGCTGGGACCCAATAAAATAGTACTGCCTTTGTGGAACCAAAGAAGCTACCTAGACCACAGAGATGAATGCTCTAAAGGGCCTGCAAAACATTAGCAGCCTCTGAGGCATTTGGAATAACACTGAAAAGTAATTTACTGATCTCCCGCTGCCTGTAGCTGACATACAATTTGGTGAGCTCTGCAAACCTACCCAGAACAGAAGCATCTGTGTTTCCTGCTACTGCTACTCTAGCTGTATCACTGTAACAAAGTAACAAAACAAAACACAGGCTGAATAGAAAAATTGACTGTGGCTGTTACAGAGATTACTTAATATATTACACCTGGTATTCTCCCATAAAATTTCAGCTCATGAATTATCCCTTAGCAGATCATGGTTTTCCCAGTGGTCCGGTCATTACTCAAAGTTCTTTGTAAAATCACATCCAGTAATCTACTCTGAATAGCAAATTAAGAGTGTTCAAAATAGGAATGGTTTTGATGGCATGGTGAGCACACCGCCTCAGTTCCCAAACTACCTGAGCGCAACTCATTGCAGGGACTCATCAGAAGTAACTGGATGGTTAATTCCCAAAACTCTGTAATTTTATGGCATGGCCTGATTTATGAAGAAGCAAAATAAACCTCTTTACGTTGTAGAAGAGACACAAAAGCATCAGTTCAAAAGCCCCTGCATGAACTTTCCATATGGGCATGGCAGTGAACAGTGAAGTAGAAAGAAACATCTATCCTGCTACTGTCTCTCAGTATCTGTGAGTAAGGAAAGGCAAATACAAGAACAGTAAATAGATCAAATGTCCCAGAAACTCATGAAGAAGAAAGGATGAGAAGATTTATCTCAGAGAAAGAGAGAAAGAAGATGGGGTTATAATAAAGCCTATAAAATCATACCGGAAAAAAAGATGGTGGATTATGCTTTCTGGTTCAGAGAACAGTGTCATCAAACCTGTGGAGAGCACATCTTTCCTCACCATGCAGCGAGGACACCTGAGAGAACAGACCAGGGCTTCAGAGGCCCCTTTTGGTCCACGTGCAGGACATGGCAATGGCACACTGCTCTTTGCCTCTGCCACCAAGTAAAACCACAAGTCATTGTTTCTGCAAATGTCCTAGCAAAGGGACATTAAATGAATACACATGAATACTGGCAACTAGTCCTTTGCAGTAGTTGCCCAGTTGTCGTGGCTACATTATATTGCTGCTAAACAGCTCTAGTGAATCTTTAGCAGGTGCCCAAAACAATGAAAAGAATTTTAAAAAGCACCAATAAAATAAAATGAACCCTCAACATGAAGCAGGTGCCAAAGCATTGGTATTCTANATACAAACAGGACTACTTTGTAAGCAGAAACACCTTCTGTTTCTTGGTTTCTGCAGAAATTTTTTCCACAAAGCAAGCAGGAGTTTTAGCCATTTCTTATCAGTAACTGGAGCTGACTGAATCATTCAAAGAACATCTGTTTTAAAAGCATCCTACATCATATTGTAGACTTCAGTGAAAAAAAGTATTAAAAAAATTCAATTACAGCTGGATGTCTAAGACATTATAAAGCTAAGAAGAAACCTATGAGGGGAGACAACTGGCTGTGGTTTAATACTGTAGCTAGTTTTGTCAAACCAACTGGCCATTTTGACACACACTCTACCAGATATTGAGATACAGCCTTCCCAGTGTTTAGAACCTGAATATAGTTCTGGTAAGTATTAAAGGATTATTTAAGTGTATTTCACTCAAGCTGGCATGACTGTTGGAAGACATTACCTTCAGTGTAATCAAAACAATGATAAGTCATTTGACTATCTGATCCTCATCAAGCAATGGTTCAATTGCTATTCTTGCTCCTAGACTTCAAACGCTACCAAAAATTTTGGTAAAAAAATGCCAAAAACCCATGATAAATGGGATAGAGAGAAGGGGAAAAAAAAAGCAACCTAGATGTAATCAATAATAAAAACAAATGTCGTGAGCTGGTAACAGTTTACAGTACAACTCCGTAAATGGATGGCATAGAGAAGAAAAGTATCAATTGCCAAGTGTAAGTCTATATGCACTATGTTCACACCACAGTTAAGGAAATTTAAGATTAACTATTAAGAACACGCTTGTTGCTGCAAGAGTAGCTTTTACTGAAATATAAGCATTGAGACCCTCTTTCCTCACCATGAAGAAAGAAATCCTGACCCTTATATTACATTTGAGATGGTTTAGAATACCTAAAGCATTTTTTCTGTGATTCCAGCAAATGGACTAAAGGAGACACACAGCTACTTCAAGCCCAGACACCTCCATTTACTCATCCACATCACCTGTTGGGACTGTTGCAGAAGAAGCTGGATCTGTATTTGATGTATTGGCACAATACAGAAAATATGCCAATTTACAGAAAGTCATTAGATGTTTATCAGAAGCATGTGACAGACTCAAGAGGCATACTGTAAATGAGAAGTCATTACACATGAATGGAGTTAAAATCAGAACAAACTATACAATCACCTAACCCAACCTCCTCTATAATGCTTCCTATAATTCTTCCAATTATTTATCCAAAAGAAACACATGCACCAAGAAAGCATCCAGACTCTGTATATCCAAAAGATGAAGAACCCACCACTCTTCATGGCAGTTTGTCCCAGACACTTACCACTTTTGCTTTAAACAAAGCTGGTTTTCACTCACAGCCTCTGGTTCTTGCCTCTTCCACACATCACTGATATTGATCCTCCTCTGAAAGGATCTCCTTGTCACTGTTTGTTTTGAAACCATGAGTAACATCCTGTCATCACCTGCTTAACTCCTGCAACCTGTTTGAAATTGGAATTTAATAGTGAGCACAGGTGTTCAGTTTTACTCAAGAGCAAGCCACAGGAAGAGAAACATTCAGAGGTCTTGCCACACACACCATCGCAGCTCCCTGAGGGAAGGAGTTCTGAAACCCTCAAGCAGTAACCACCAGTGCTAAACAACCAACAGGCAGTTTTCACCCTGGGGTTTTCCTCTTGCAGACACACCTGGATTTTGTTGAAGAACAGCCAGCCAAGTTTCAAAGCATCATTACTCCCCACTCACTATCAGAACCAGGACATATGAAACAAATGTGGCTTTGGGCAAGACTGCTAATTGGAAGTATGTAAATTTGTCAGATTTCCCTGCTTTTCACAAAAAAGATACAATAAGGAACCTAAAGAGATAACAGCAATTGTACTGGACTGCAGAGGAGCATTAGAAGTGCTAGACAGAGTCTGAAACCATCTACCTTCAATACCTTCTTCACTGGTAGTTATTCTCACAGTTCACCACCACTCCTGCCAAAGCGCCATTGGGTTACACTGGTGTTATGTCTGGACGCTGGTATTCTATCCTACTGTAATTCTTACTTCTTATGCTTTTTTCTAATAATGCAGATAGAGCAGGTGTTCCTAGTTTATAAATTCAGCAAATAACTGCTTAGGGCAGGGACAGGGGGAAGAAGAGGGGAGAGAGAAAGACCCACATAACCAGGGGGAGGCACAGGTAAGGGGTGGGGGGGAGATGAAGAAAGAGAGAGAACAAATGTTCATTTGTGTAGCAATCTTAAAAAAATAAAACAAAGTTTTAAAAAATCACTTACATGTTTGCAAACACCTAATCTTGACATCTTAGGATCTCAATATAACAAATGTTAATAGGTTCAACTGCAGTCAAGTTTCTAAAATCCTTTTTGTGCTTTTTAAGACACTTGTCTATGTCAGGCAGAGGTGGGTGTACTCTGAAATATATCTGGGTAAAAATAACACCATTAAATTCAGTGTGAGATGCATTTAAACAAACAAGGTAAGGGTTTTCAATGCTTTTGTGTGGTTAACAGTATTTTGATAACACAGCTTGTCTTCTCATAAGATGTATCATGATCTCTTAACAGGCACAAATAGTCAGTCTCTTGCAGTCACTAAGGCAGACAGATCTGACTGAACAGATACAGCACAGCTTTTCTACATACAGCCCAGGAACATGGTGTTGGACACATGCAGCTGACTGTGGAATTGGAAATACCTTCATTTGACAAAGGTAAAAGCAATATTTGTCATGCTGGGTGTTTATTCCTAATAAGAAAATAGGAGTCACTATATGAACAGCATACAAAAAGCCTGACACAAAGCCTATTAAGAAGTAATAGAATAATTTCTACTGTCATCAACAAGATTCAGGTCACACTGGAAGTGCTTTTAAAGCGCTTGATGAGCCTCATCACTGAAATTCTTCCAGAAAGAGAGAGAATGAGTACAGCTTTTATAAACACATACAAAAGAGCATAAGCTCTTCAAATTTTTTGGCCAAAATGTTCTGATTAGTCTCTTGTGCAAATTGTAGTGCTTCCTTTCCAAAGTGTTTACAAAATATCAGAAATTCTGTCAGACTTCTGTAGGGGTCTTCCAAAGTAAAGGCACCATTAATACAAAATGAAACTATACTGGTAAGACTATCACTAGGAACAATCATTCTCCATACTTACATGATTCCTGGACTCCTCCGAGGCCCTCAATAAAGCGACATACAATGACAGAACTCCCAAAGGGAGGCCATGTAGTCCATCCTCCTGTCCCTGGGCACAAGCTCTTCTGCCTAAATCACTCCTGACCAATGTTTATTTACCCTGTTTTTAAAAACCTCAGAGATGGAAATTTTGCAGCTTCTCCATGCAATCTATTTCAGTGCTCAACTTGCCTCACCATTAAAACCATTTTCTGTTTCCTAAACTAAATCTCTCGTATTCCTGTTTCTGCCTGTTCATTTTCTTCTGCCCAAGTCCACTGTGAATGATGTATTTCCAACCTCTTTACTGCAATATTTTCCATATTTAAGAGTATGACATCTCCCCTCTATTGTAACTTCTCTAGAATAAAAGAATACAATTGTTGTCTGTTTCTCCGGATTTTTTTTTTTTTAAATGTCCCCGTCTAGATAATATACTAATTTTAGCTCCTGGATAGTAATTG
>VYZV01028515.1:2421-13238 GCA_013401275.1 Pandion haliaetus | reverse complement strand
GGGGGGGGGGGGGGGGGCGCACGCAACTAAACCAAAAAGTCCAATAGCTGTCCCAAACAGTGATTGCCTAAAACATCTCAAAGGGGCAGAGACACATTCCTCTTTTTTTGTATATTAGGCCAGATGTTCCGAGATCAACATAAAGTTCATTCTGCCTCTTTCCCCACACCATATCGAACGGCACTTTCCATGTCTAACACTCTGCACCTCTTCTTCCAGCTTCACACAGATCTTAAAACACCTAGAAAAAGAGGCCCTCATGTAAGCTATTCGAAAGCAATTTGCTAGAAAACAATACAAGTCATATAATGCACTACTCTCCCTGCAGAAGCATTTCACCTTGTGTTACCTCACGTGGACTCCTCTTGCTGATGTGCTGTTTATACAGCTACTGATGTCACTGCAGAAACAGATCCTCATAAATCCTTTTAATTCCTGCAGATCCTTTTAAATGTTTCTACGTAGGCAGAGAAAACAATATTGTCCTCAACTCCAGGTGACATACCAAGTCATCTGTTTTCCTGAGGCTCCAAATCAACTCAGACTTTCATCCAACAAAGTTTTTCCAGTCCAGCATTCAAGATGCCATCACGATGACATTACAGCAGCCTGCTCAGCAGCAACAACATCCTCAGTATTAAGTTCTGTGGCTTTAATACAGTAATAGCCCTTCCTGACGTGTTGAACAGACTGAGGGTGAAAGGGGACAGGGACCATACAGCTTCCTCCAGCAAGGAAGGCGTGCAAGAGTTCAGAGAGCAAAAAGGAACAGGGCAATAAAAGTAGCCACCTAATCAGCTATTATTTTAATGCAGACATTTCTGCTATGTACTTTTTCTGGAATCTTAACCCATTTACCTCATAAGAGCAATTTATTGGGATATTGAAAAGAAAATCTCCGTGTTCAAGGACAAGCTGAAGATACACAAGAAAAATACCTCCATACGTCAGGTCCTTTTAAGACTTTAAGCAAGTTGTTGCCCTCCAGAAGAGGAAGGGGAAAAAAGCTTCTCTGGAACAGTATTATCACTACATTTTCCATCTTTCATTACGCTGGCCGGGTATTTAAAGTTACTGACAGCACTATTTGTCTTCCATCACATGGCTCCCTCTTCCAGCTAGACAAGTTACTCTCTTAACCAAGTTTCAAAAGCAGGGCATATACAAAAGCCGCTATATTACTCAACAGTGTTTGGAGAAGCATGGCACTTGGAAAAAGCCTGGACAGCTGCCCCAAAAGCCCCTTAGCCACTGAAGTGCAGTACAGTACATTGACAGCTGTTTGATTGACAGCACTTCAGTACTTTCTTCTATACAGAAAATCATACACTGAGACCAATTGTCTAACCCAAACAACAGATGTAGTTATAAAGCCTGGTTTGCACAGCAGAGTATGAAAGTATTCAAATTCGCTTACAGTCTGACAATCAAGAAAGTAGAAACCCATACTACAAAACAAGACCACCAGTTTTAGACTAGCACCCAATTAGGAGCCATGTGCTAACCATATTGCACATGCATACAAACCGTATGGGAAATCAACCCTTTCAAACCGTGCTGTATTTTGGCAAAAGCCAGTAGGATAGAAGGGAATCAATCTGCACTAGAAACGGAGGGAAATCCAGCATTAAATAATCTAACTGAACCTAAGAGGAGAAAAAAAGTCTCAGTCTTGATGCAACTATCTTATACTATCATTACCTTATGCTAAGGAAACCTATAAGCAAATCTGAATATGCACTGTACAATAAAAATTAATTTGTTACCATAACAGTCATTTTGATAAGAGCAAGGTAAGAACTGCGAGAAAATAAAAGAAGAAAAAACCCACCGATTAGATTTGGAAGGAAACGGGGGGGAGGTTGTGGAAACTGAAAGGACAGATGGGGAAGTGGGCCAACAAGCTTTTAGGATAGGCCCGTGTGATTTCCAACAAAGTAGAGAAGATTAATTGCCTAGTGTTGTCTAAGCTCTACTCAATAAATTTTAATACAGGGTTTTAAAGCTATGCATACACTCATACCTATGCAAATTATTAAGAACCATGTTTATATAGTAACAATATAGTGTAACCTTTTGTTTGAAAAAATTCCAATGATCTTGATTATCCATTTATTTACAGTTTTATTTGCTATTACTCAATTATAGCTGCTGGGCTCCACACAGAAAAAAAGTAATATTGAAGTGTTAGATTAAGTACTATACAGCAACAGGCTAAACATAGAATGAGATTTTAACCAAGGACTTCATAGTGAGAAAATGCAGATCTTTAACGTTCTTCCATATAAGATAAAGACTATTTAAGAGAGAATCAAACGTAGGGAAAGGATTTACTTTCCTTAAAGCCTAAAAGATGTAAGCTGAGGACAGCTATCCATTCTGCACACACCTCTAATTTTCATCTTCCTAATCCTTGCTATGCAAGTCTCATTAATTTAAACTCTCTTAATCCCGCTTAAATTTTATGTAATTTGTACCCTTTGGTACAAATACATCTCCCTGTATGTAACCTAGCCATAAGACAGGAACTAGGATTATTCTTCTGTAACAGATGCTAAAATTGCTTTAGAATATATTACGCACCGGAATGTGTATTGAAGATCTCACACCTGTTAAGAAATTATGCTTCAAATTCAATTTAAAAATCAGTATAGTTAATCAAGGTTTCAGCTAGGCTCATGTCTCTCCAACAATGAGCTAACCAATAATGCGTTCTCATTGCTCTCTGCAGTTTTCAAGATGAGACAGACCCAAATTTAACAAAAGCACAGAGCAAACTGAACAGAAAAGTTTCAATGCTCCGGTACATCTCTTATGCTAGTTACTACTAATAAAATGTAAAACTTAATAAGCAGATTTTTAAATTACAAAATGGGTATAAAATATCTCATTTATCACAAGTTCTACATCTTTCTTGTCCTTTCACTAGATAATCTCCTCCAGATCAGCTACAATCACTGCCCCCCACCCCTTTTCTTCAAACGGTGCAGAAAGATGGGCAAAGAGAAAATGAAGCAAGCCGCCTGTAGCCAGCACTAGTCTGAGTTGAGACTAGGCAGACCAGCTTTCAAACCCTTTACCACAGCATGCAACCTCTTCCAAACAACACTCATATAAGGAAGAATTGCCCCGCAAGCAGCCAGCTCCCTTATCGTTGGTTCTGCAACCACCATCACCAGAATACCTTTGGTGAATGAAGTACTCCGCTCATTAGAGAAGATTGCTCTCCCGCACCATCAACCATGCATGCTCCCTGAAGTCCCAATAAGGCCCAAGCAGTACTTGGCCAGCATCTAGAGAGCACTTGCTGCGTGCAGGTTCTCTGACACATCTCCACACCTGTGCTGTGACTGAGGCTTTGCCTTCCATTTCAGGCCACAAATAGAATCTCCCCCAACGTGCAATTGCTGGCAAGAAGCTACAAGCCGTAACTGAAGCTCTTGCCAGCCTATACATAAAGATTTCTCTTCTGAATGGATGCCCTCATGAAAAATACAGCATAAACAATCTAAGCTCTCCCCACACTACCAGCATTTACAGGCTCTTTTCCCTCCTTTGCTGATTATCTGGCAAAGGTACGAACTCTATATAACTCCAGTACTGACTCCTGTTGTTCTGCAAATATGCCTCTATCCAGGTACTGCTACATCAGAGGTACTCCAAGCACTGCACCTACTGGATAAAGAGTACTAATACTTCTCCATCCTACTACAGGATAAAATTGAGATCACAAACTGATTTTCCATCTTAATTATAAGCAAAGTCTTTCTGCAATAAAGCCAGTGTACTAATGGGCCCACACAACAGCTGTTCTTAACAGATTCTAAGTTATTTTTCATCCTCTGACACCAAAAATAAGATTGCCAAAGCTGACACTTTTGCAGGCTCCCTATTGCTACTGCTCAAGCAACAAGTATTACTCAGCTACTAAGCCCTGACCAAGAGAAGAACGTATCTTCTGAATGGTTTGAAACGGTATTTGAAGCATTTCAATAGATAAGCTATTCTGACAAACGGTGGTAGATCTAAATGAAAACAGACTCTGCAACTTTCCCATGGAAGAACAAGTATGGCATGCAACGCCTCTAAAACCAGCAGAGTTTCAGCCCATCTCTATCAGCAGCTGATAATGCCCACACACACAACTAGCATTTTAGAGCATTTACAGCAACTACAACTGGATATAGCATTTAAAACATTTACATCTGTACTCATACAATAAGATTTTATTAGCTGAGATGTACAGCGCCTCATGGAAAAAAATCAGGCAAGATTTTTACCTCATTAGTTTCCAGAGTTTTTAGTTTTAATCCATCTCTATTTTGCTCCAGCAGGGTTACTACAGCATACTGATCATTTTACAGAAAAGTAATATAGAACTACCATAGCCCTCGTATTGGGTTAGTATGGCAAGGTTTTGCTAGCTGGGGGGGGTGTGGGGGTGTGGGCAGGTTTCAGGGGTGGCTTCTGACGAGAAGCTGCTAGAAGCTTCCCCTTTGTCCGACAGAGCCAATGCCAGCCGGCTCTAAGGCGGACCCGCCGCCGGCCAAGGCCAAGCCCATCAGCGATAGTGGTAGCGCCTCTGGGATAACATATCTAAAAGGAAAAAAAGTTGTGGGGACTCACAGAAACAGCAGCCTGAGAGAGGAGGGAGAACATGTAAGAGAAACAACCCTGCAGACACCAAGGTCAGTGCAGAACGAGGGGGAGGAGGAGGTGCTCCAGGTGCCGGAGCAGAGATTCCCCTGCAGCCCCTGGGGAAGACCATGGTGAGGCAGGCTGTCCCCCTGCAGCCCACGGAGGTCCACGGTGGAGCAGATATCCACCTGCAGCTCGTGGAGGACCCCACGCCGGAGCTGGTGGGTGCCCGAAGGAGGCTGTGACCCCGTGGGAAGCCCGCGCTGGAGCAGGCTCCTGGCAGGACCTGCGGATCTGTGGAGAGAGAAGCCCACAGAGCAGGTTTTCCGGCAGGACCCGCGGCCCCACGGGGGACCCACGCTGGAGCAGTTTGCTCCCGAAGGACTGCACGCCGTGGAAGGGACCCACGGTCGAGCAGTTCGTGAAGAACTGCAGCCCGTGGGAAGGACCCACGTTGGAGAAGTTCGTCGAGGACTGTCTCCCGTGGGAGGGACCCCACACTGGAGCAGGGGAAGAGTGGGATGAGTCCTGCCCCTGGGGAGGATGAAGCGGCAGAAACAATGTGTGATGAACTGATCGTAACCCCCATTCCCCGTCCCCCTGCGCCGCTGGCGGGGGTAGGTGGAGAATCCGGGAGTGAAGCTGTGCCCGGGAAGAAGGGAGGGGTGGAGGGAAGGTGTTTTGAGATTTGGTTTTATTTCTCATTACCCTACTCTGGTTGATTGGCAACACATTCAGTTAATTTTCCCCAAGTCAAGTGTTTTGTCTTTGTTATACTTTTCTCTCCCCCATCCATCTGAGGTGGGGAGCGATAGAAGAGCTGTGGTGGGCACCTGGCATCCAGCCACTGTCAACCCACCACAGCCCTTAAGCCAGTGCTTTGAACAGTAAAGCCAAACATAACTAACTATTCCTTGTAGCGCAACAAACAACTTTAATCACCACTTTGAGAATGCTATGTAGATGAACACAGAAACTTTTACTCCAAAATTAGGAATACAGAGAGCTGAATAATCTAATTTTCAAGTACAATTTCATTTTGAGGAGAAGGTTAGCTGGCAGCAGCCACAGGTTAGATCTCGAACCCTACATGAAACTCTGAAAACCTTACGTGAACTTGGCAGCAATTAAGAGGCACATCCAAGGCACACTGCAAGCTGCCTCTGTCCCCAGAACATCCCATCTACTTGCTGATACTGACACTGTCTGGTTTTTGACCAATAGCTATGTTGCTGTGCATAAGCATAAGATAGCTATTAACAAGGAGGCTGAAATCAATGGCAAAATAAGTATGAAATCTTAAGTCACCCAATTTATATTTCACAAACAAGACAGGAGAGAAGCTCTACAAAGAAATCAGAGTCGCCGAAAAGCTTGTCAATATGCCACCTAGTCAAATCTCTAGCTCAGATCAGGTCTCGTTTCAATGGTGAAGCAAAGTACTCAGTGCTTTACCCACTTTAGCTTCAAAATTCCCAGGGACAGAGATTCCATACGATACACAGATAATTAATGTAGTAGAAAGAAAAAAGCGTAGCTCTTCTTCAAAGAGGAGCTAAGTTTATTCCAACAAATCAGATATTACAAGATATAGTCAAAAGCTTTTGCTTGCATATCCATATTTGTCTCCAACGGAAATGTGGCAACCTGCCCCTAGGACAATCTTAATTTTAAATTAACAGACAGCACATTGCGCTGCCTGCTGTAGCCAACGAACTGGTAGCTCTGGTGCACAATTACTTTCAAAGGAAACACAAGAATTTCTTACCTCCAGGCCTGTATACAACATCATCCTCTGTGATAAAGGACGTTATTTCACCGTTGTCTGTTCTCTCATACCGGGACTTCTTCTTGGGTGGTTTCTTTTTGCTTTTCTTCGTGGACTCCTCTGTGGTGGCACTGTTGTTGTCATTGTCCTCATCTTCACTGTGGTCACTTTCCGCATAATTCTTGGCGCCTCCTTCCAACGTACAACTCCGTCGAGGACGCGAGTTCTCACTCTCCCTCACCTTGTCTCTCTTGTCTCGCTCCTTATCCCGGTCTCTATCCCTGTCCTTCTCTTTGTCTTTGTCTTTTTCTTTGTCTGCTGTCATGATTCGCCACGTGCCTTCTTCTGTCCTCTCACGGCTGGGCCTCCGTGAAAGGTAGACAGTGAGCCTGGGCTTCAGTCTTCTGAATTTCTCACTCAAATCCAGGAAAAATTCAACCACTCCAACAACCCCAGCGTTTTAAAAAGGTTCTTGAGAGGGGGGGGAGGGGAGAAAGAGGGGAAAAGCCCATGTTAATATTCAAAATTCTTTCAATTTCTGAAAATAAAAAATAAAACCAAAGAAAACCCCACATCCTAAAGCAATTTAGTATGGAAAACACAAGACAGTAAAATACAAGGTGGTCTTTTGAAGCATTCGTAAAAATGTAACTTATGAAGTGTCTGTAAAATGTTTGAAGCTATTTCCATCCTCAAAAAGATCTCGCAACTCCTTAAAGAAAAAAACCATCTTTTCTTCACTACAGAAATATAACAAATTCTTGGATGGGAAGTGCTCACTGAGAATATGTACCATTTTATACCCAAAGCTGAATAGGAAGCACGCAAGTGGAAAAAACAAAACAAAATAAAACACTTCGGAAGGGACAATGCAAGAAAGGAAGAATCTACAACTTTTTTTTCCCTTGAGGCAAATGAAAAAGTTCAGCAAATGGCTGTGTTGGTTTACGCCTCGACACCACTAGCAAGAGATGCCCTACAAAGCTGATACCGAGTAAAGAATGCCATCTGCCACTTCCAGGGCAATCTGTTAGCAAGTCTTCCTCCTACCCTGCTTTTCCAAAAATAGAGCTAACCTGTAATCCACAGATTACAGGAATTAAGTGAAACCAAACCAAACCACTAACAAGATCTGCTTTTCCATATATCAGAAATACGACCTTTCATGCTTGCTTTACCAATAGCAGAACAACACGGAGATGAATTTTATAACTCATCACCTTCACACATTCAGTTTCCTGCTGGGGAACAGGAAGGGAAGAGATAATCTTATGTTTTTACCTCCCTGATCATTTAATCAATACAGTTAACATCAAAATTGCATCTTTTTTCCTCCCTTCAATACAAGTTTAGATTTAAAACTTTCGACTTACTGTTACAGGAGTATTTACAAGCTTGGAACTATGGGCCAGGATCCTCAAACCGCAACAAAGTGTACAGAACAGTTGCCTACTGTCGTGGTTTAACCCCTGCGGGCAGCTAAGCACCACACAGCCACTCACTAACTCCCCTCCAGTACCCTGTAACTGGGCTCTGGATTAATTCCCCATGAGACACTACTACCGTACCTCAGTCAAATGAAAGGTAAAGAATACTGGCCATATACACTTATATCCTTTATTCTTTTGACTCAAAATCGAGAGTTCCCTTAAAACATCCTTTCTATTGGTCAAATTGAAGTGATCTGTACTGACACGTAGCGTGATACAACTTTGAGTGACAGCCAGCAGCACATACAAGAATTTTTATTACCTTCCCTCAGAAGGCTCCAGTGGATTTGCACCGACTGAAGTATTTGCAAGTACCTTTTAAGTATTGCTCAGTAGCAGCAGCCCGAATACTTACAGCTACTATTAAACAAAAAACGTAACATACCTTTTTTTTTTTTTTTCTCCTGTAAAAGTTCATGAAAGAAGGATATTTCAAGAAGGGCGCATCCAACATACAAAGGTAAGTTACCTTTTTATCCCTAGTTTACCCATTCAGGGCAAAGCTGAATTTACTGACATCCAATTCGTAAGTTTTCAGGGAGCTACTATTTGGTGCAACTTGAAAGCAGTCCACTGTGCAGAATGCTATAGCAAGAAAGTCGGGGACCTAAGAAGATTGAATGTTCATGCATTAAGCATCTGAAACCACATTAGAGAAGGAAAAAGGCTATTTTTATTTTTAAGAAGTCAGCTGAGAAGCCAGTGATCCTGTGTATTTGAAATTTCTTCACTCTTACGTGAACCTCAGACGACAATATTCTTGTCCCTGTTGACTACTACTTCCAGCAATGGAAATAGCCAAAGAGAGACAAATTGCTCTTGCTGATACAATTCAGGCTGTGGCTTCAATCTCTCAGGCATTTCCTGAATGAACCGATCATCCAGGTAGGAAATGATTTTATTTTCTTTCCTCCTTATAGCAGCTGCCACCATTCTGATAACACACAAGGGGAATCCAACGGAACTCCAGTAGAGATGACTACAATGAACCTGTCAATTGCCAGAGAAGTTGCAGATAATAGTGATAGCAATGGTCTACAGGGACTCAATAAGAAACGTCCTAAATTTCTAGAGGCTAGGAAATTCCCCAGCAGCAAGCTTGAGGGTTTTTTCTGTTGTTGTTGATAGAAAATTCACTTTAGAGTGCAAATAATCTATTTATTTTGAATGAAAACTAATTACTTTCCAGGGCAATCTAAAAATTACAAGGAGTGGCATCTCAACTTACGTACAAGAGATCTTTATGTGTTCCTTAGAGATCAGAAACTAAGGGATATAGGATACACCTAAAAATTTTATCCAATGACCTCCCAGGATGGATAAAATACAGCCACTTCTGCTTATTCTTATATACCAGCCCCAGCTCTCCATAACTCAATTTCTGAGTTGGGTACAAAAACTGAAGCCTAAACAAAAAAAGTGGTTTTTTTCAGAGCTTTTTCCATTGCTCCTCATCTTACTTGTAGTATATCACTACCCTGTCCTGTTTATTAAAACTCAAATGTTATTTACAAGTTAATTTTGGAGAACTTAAAGGAAAAAAGCCAAGCAAAAAGTCCTTCTGTCTTGTTTTCAGTGAAATCAATGTTTCAGCACCATCTAAGAAGCATTTGCACAGTCCAGCCTCATTAAGAGACAACACATCATGGAACTCTGTTCACAGACAGACATACATCTTACATTTAACAGTAAGGTTTACCACCAGCACAGGTAGCACTGGTTCTTAAGGTTATGCAAGGTCTGAGTTGCACAAAATCATGATGGAAAAAACACTTTCTGTTCATTTCATTTTCCAGCTGTGCTAACAAAACTTATCATATGCACCGGTAGTGATGAAATGCAATGCAGCTATAACCAAATTAATTTTTACATTCCACCATCCCTTCTTTGACAGTAGCCTTAGAGCTTACAAAGGCAAACAGATGCTACTTTCAGGAAACAACACTTGAAACAGTCCCACCTGTACGCAAGCTATGTATTTCCTTCAGCTCTCTCTCCTGAGCATAAAGCACAAATTTTTATGATAGAATTACCACAACTTTCATCAAGAGACTTATTAAGTCAAGTGTCCATGAAGAAGCTGTATCAGCTTTTCTTTCCTCTCTCAAGGGTGGAAGCCTATCCTCCAAGAGGAAGATCAGCATCACCATGTTTTCAACACCATAAAATCTCACACACCTCTTCCGGCACAGCCAACTGCAGCACAAGCACCTTCCTTTGACTGCAAAGTGCAGAATGCCTTTTTTTCGTTTGTTTTTGTTTTAAATAATTTCCAAGTTAAAAAAAAATAATAATCCATCAGTCACCACAACAGTTCATTATTGGGGATGAGGGGCGAACAATAGAAAAAGCAGGCTTGAAACGCAGCCAGCTACACAGGGCTTTTTTCTTGGAGCCTCTAGATGAAAAGCTACGAACATACCAACCACCCCACATCTCTAAACATAAAGGAAAAAGGACTGTAAAGTTCCTGTCTGAAAGAAAAATAAACCAGAGTTGATCAGTAACTAACAGATAATTCATGCATATTAATTTTATCTGCATCCGGAAACATTCTGAGCTCCTCCTCATAATTATCAAAGTCTCAAGGAAGCAGCGTTGTACAAACGATTCTGAAAAAGCAGCCACAATTTCAGTGCAAGCTGCTCCTTGCCAAACTTCACTTTGAAAGTAAGTTTCCAGCGAACCACTTTACACTAGCAGAATCTGTTCAAGGGTCAACACCACAAATACATGGTGACTTTCATACGGCTGGCAGGTAAGGCACTTTTGTAAAGTAACATACAAAATGCACTTCCCCTTGCTCTATTTTTCTATCTTCATCAACACTTTTTACAGGTATAGGCAAAAACAGCTTGCCAGCAGAGAGAAAATTCATCTACACAACCTGCCCTGAAGCGCAGTAAGAGAAGCCTCCGAAT
>VYZV01028504.1:257-32032 GCA_013401275.1 Pandion haliaetus | reverse complement strand
CCGGGCACCTTCCCGGCGTGGGGACAGCAGGGAGGCTGACAGGAGGGGAGCGTGAGGGCGAGCTGCGTTTCGTCATGGCCGCCGGCCACCTTGGCACTGGCTGTGCCCCCCGCTCCAGTGAAAGCCCCGTGCTCGCCGTCCCCTGGCACCTCAGCGTGTCCCTTCCCCCCGTCACCACCACCACCCCCTCGACCCCGGTCCGGCTGCCGTGGGTGCCTCGGGGTGGCTGCGTGGCTCTTCGTGGCCGCAGTCGACTCCGGCTCGATGGCGGGAGCAAGATGCGCTGCAAGTGTCGGGCCGGAAAACCGCAGCGGTACGAGCGGAAGCGATGCCGGCAGCTGCCCGGGGACGGCCGGGAGGGCCTTTCACAAAAGCAGCGGTTGCACCCTCCGAAACTTGCCGTGGGGGAGGCGGAGGGAAGTGATGGCGGCCAAGGGGTTGGGGTGAATTCCCCGTTTTCTCCCCCACGGGTGCGCTGTGAGCCCCCCACCCCGTAACGACGCACGGCTGATGAACCCCTTCTCGCACCCGGCAGGATGATCAGGAGGAAATGGAGCAGCCCGAAGCGCCTGTCTCCCTCCCCCAGCACCCAAACCTCCTACTACAGCGAGTCCATGATGAGCGAGTCCTACCTGGGGGGCAGCCGGGGCCTCGCCGCCCTGGGCAGCTCCGTGCTGGACGATGCTCTGGACAGCAGCACGTACTGGGGTGAGCCCTCCCTCCCTAGGCACTGGGTTTGGGGGGGAGGGGGGGGGCAGGGGGCAGCCCCCCCAGGCCAGCTGACCGGCTTGCCCGTGGTAGGGGGTGGGTGGTTTTTCAGGGGGATTGTGTGTTTTGGGGGCAGGTGGGGAGCTCTCCACCAGGAGGAGAAGAGGCACAGGGGACACGGAGTCCAGTAAGATCAATGGGCTGCTGGAGAGCAAGACGTATGACACCTACGCCTCTTCGTCTGGGTACTCTTCCGAAGACGACTACGCAGGTAGGGATGCACCAGCCTCTCTGCGGTGGCAGGGGAGATGCTGCCCCAGGGACCAGCCCCCCTGCCTACCACCCCTCGTGCAAAACCTTCGCCCTGGGCGACGCACGGGGATGCAGGCTCCGTTTGGTGACTTACTGCCTCGCTTCTTCCTTTCCAGGTCACTTTTACTCAGGCCAGAGTAGCTCTGGATCAGGGCTGAGGACCGCAGCATCCCGGGTGGGCTCCTTCCTCTGGCAGGTTCTCACCTCCCCGGGTGAGTGGAGGGCTGGCGGGGGGGTTTCCAGCAGCACCTTTCTTCCCTGGAGCATCTCCGCTCCCCACGTGCCGGGTGTGCGCTTCCCTGATCGGGTGGAAGGGTTTTAATCCCTGCTGCGGGAACATCCTCCGGGACGGAGGGGACATCTCTGCCGGGACCCCACCTGAGGCTCGGTTTCTCTCCCAGCAGTTCGGTTCGTGGGATGGCTGTTCTCGGGGCTGGCAGCTGCCTGGCACCGCCTCACCGGCGCAGCTCCCCGCTCGGGCGGCATCCCCTTCTCCAGGTGAGCCCGGTGGTGGGACACCGGGATGGGGGAGGCGTGGGGAAAACCCACGGGACCCCAGAGAGGGGGTGCCCCGCAGAGCCCGGCACGCGTGGGGTTGGGTGTCTTGTGCCGAAGCCCGGCTGGGCTTTCCTTTCCCTCTGGCCCCCATCCAGAGGGGTGCTGGGGTGGGCGAAGCTGGGTGCAGTCCTGCAGACACCTCTTTCTTCTCTGTGCTCCAGGCGCTACCCGCGGCTGAAGAGGTCCCTGCTGCTGCTGCTGCTCCTCCTGCTCCTCGCTGCTGCCGCCTACGGTGAGTCGGCCTGGCTCGATCTGTTGCCTTGAGATCTGGGGCGGTGCAGAGTATCCTGCTGCCGTACCCAGGGGAGGGGAAGGGACGGGATGGCCCCGAGCTCAGTTCTCGTCGCTTCTGGTACCCTGGCGCGTCTGCACCCCTGTGCTGGGGCCTCCTGGTAACCCCAGGAGGTGCTGACGGCTGAGCCTCTGCACGTCCGCTGCTGTGGCCCGTTACCAGCCTGTCGTTTTAACCACCTCATCCCACTGCATGCCCAGGAGCTTGGTACTTCTACCCGTATGGGCTGTCGACACTCAACCTCCCGCCCTTCCCGTGGTGGGGAGCCGGGAAGCTTTCCTCCTCCGATGTGCCTGGGGCAGGGGACCTGACCGCGCTGGACCAGGTGAGCCTTGGCAAAGGTGCGGCGGTGGCCCGGGTGGGATGGGTGCTTTGCAGGGAGAGCTGGGAAGGTGTGATCCGTGGCTGAAGGAGCCCTTCCAGGGGATGGGGAAGTGGTGGAGGATGGGACAGATGGTGGCTCCATGCTGGGAGACATGGCTCCCCCAGCCTGTGGCTATCCCACTCTTAAGGTGTCTCTCGCAGGGATGGAGCGGGGGGGAACATCTGCCCTCTCCTGGGAAGCAGCAGATGAATAAGATGCCACTGACTCTGGGGTTTGGGTGTCCTGGGACCCCTTTCACAGGGATCCCTGGGGAGCAGGTGCCCATCCGGGTGGCCATAACTCCCCGGGGGGGCTGCATCGTGCCCTACCTTTGCTGCTGCAGGGGCTGCGAGGGGAGCACCGGCTCCTGGCTCGCTTCCAGGCCTTGGAGAAGCGCTTCGAGGTGCTGGAGGCCGAGGTATCGCGGTGGGAGCTGCGGCGAGGGGCGGCAGCGGTGATGGCAGAGGGGGAGCCGCCCCCGGGGGATGTCCTGGCACTGCTGGAGGGGCTGGTGAGCCGCCGGGATGCGGGGCTGAAGGAGCATCTCCGCACCGATGTGACCAGCCATCTCCAGGTGAGGGGCACTGCGGGGGGCCACGTGGGGAGATGGGGGCATATGGGGCCGGGCTCTGATGTTCCCCCCGCCTTGTTTCTCACCCTGCAGGGCGAGCTGGATGCCTTCCGAGCCCAGGTGCAGAGGGATTTAGATGGGCGCCTGGGGAAGATGGCACAAGCCTCTCAGGTAAGGGGATGAGTGCGCGGTGGTACCCGGGCAGGACATCCTCGCCACCGGCATCGCAGGTCTCACTCCTTCCCCTTCTCCTGGCAGGAGATGGAGGCACGCTTGCTGGAGCTGAACTCGGAGTGGCAGAGGTAACGCTGGCTGTCCAGGCAGAGCTGCAGCTCTTTTAGGGGCAGGTAGATAGCAGGGTGAAAATCCCCACAGCCAGGCTTAGGAGGGGTTCCCAGGTCTGGCTTGCTCGGGGCAAAGGAGAGGTTGAGAGGTACAGTCTTGGGGGGGAAAGGAGGGATGGATACGTGGGTATGTCGGCAAGAAAGTGCCCTGGCTGGCAGCAGAACTCAGAGGGCGACTGCAGCAAATGACCTTCGCCGCCGTCATTTTGCATGGCCCTTCAGCCGAGGGGTGAGCTGGGGATGCCTTCCCACGGGGTGCAGTAGAAGAGGTCACTGCCTCAGGAATCAAAACCCTTTGGGGCTGGCGATGGGGTTGAGCGTAGGCGATGAGGGCTGAACCCCCTCCCCTAGTTTGCAGAGGGGGAGCTGGGGCTGTCGGCGCAAGGTTTTTTTTGCCTTTCTCTTGGCGCAGCTCGCTGCAGGAGGGCCTGCGGGGGAGCTTCCAGCAAGAGGTGGCCAAGCTGGAGCAGGAGGTGGCAGCGCTGAGGAGGGAGCTGGTGGGCCTCAAGTCGGACCAAGAGGTGATGGGGAAGCATGTGGAGGGGATGCTGGAGCAGCTGAAGGCGGTGCGGGCTGATGTGAGTCCCCGGTCCCCACCCCGGTTTGGCAGAGGGAGGCACGAGGGTCCCTGCCCCGGGGCTGAGCTCTGTCCCCACTGTTTCAGGTGGAAGCGCAGTTCCCGGCGTGGGTCAGTCGGTTCCTGTTGCAGTCCCGGCAGGACGGTGCCGCTGGCCTCATCCTCCAGCGGGAAGATTTGCAAGCGGAGCTCCAGGCCCTGGAGCGCAGGATCCTGGCCAAAGTCTTGGAGGACCGGAGGCTATCGGCACAGGATGCTCAGGCCGGTATCGGAGTGGCCCTGCGGCAAGGGGGGACCGCAGGGGTGACGGAGGAGGTGAGTGCTGACCTGAGCCCCAGGGACATGATGGTGACCACGAGTGTGGGATCGGGGGCTGTGCCCCATTGCGTGTGTGCGGGCAAGGGGCTGGCACACATGCCTGGCAGGGGGCAGAGCCTTGGAGACAGCCCTTGCAGCTGGGACACTGATCCTGGGCTCGCATCCCACCTGGCAAGAGCATCCCTGAAACTCTTCCATCCCTTCTGTGCTGCCAGCCTCCCCTGGGCTGTGCCTGTGCCCTGCCCTGGAAGGGGTCGCAGGTGGTGATATCCTCACGCCTGCGAGGCTCTTGCTGTCTTAAAATCCAAGTTTCTGCTCGTGCATCTTCCACCGAGAAAGCCGGGCAGGTGCCAGCAAGGTTTCCACGGGTGGAGCATCTTGCTTATCCCTGTCCTTCAGCAGCACCGCTGAGTCATTTGGGGCAAAGCATTTCAGCAGAATGACACCAAGGGAAAAAATGAGCCTGCTTGCTTTGGAAAGAGTTGTTGGCAATTCCCTGCGGAGGCAGTGGAGGGAGGGATCAAGCTGGGATTAGCAGTCCCTGCAGTCTGCGCAAGCCTCGTGTGCATGCCGTAGAGCTTAGACCCGTAGTGGTGCTGCAGGGTCGCAGCTCCTGGGGCTGGGTTCGGCTCCAGAAGGATGCTCCAGCCGGCTACCCCTTTTCTGGAGGAGGGGAGCTCCCATCAATCCTGTGTGATGGGGCAGGAGGGACCAGCAGATGATGCTGGGGAGGGTGGGGTGGGCTGTCAGGTTGTGCCTGGTACCTGCTGAGGGATACCCCTCCTCCCCTGGGGCCAGCCCCTCTTTTGGGACGGGGATGGGCGAGCCCAGCGTGCCTGGGTGCTGCCCCTTCATTGCACAGCTCCTCTCGTCCGGGGTATTTTTAGCAACCTCTAACGAGGCTTCCCAGCCAAACGCACGTCCTCTCCTTTTTGCCACGGTGATTCATCCCTCGGCTGTTTTGTGGGAAGGTCCTTGTGCCTTCTCTGTCCCCTCAGGGTGGAGGCGGGTGGGGAGCAGGATGCCCGCCCTGGCCCTTCACCCCTCTCGTGCCTTCTCCCACCGCAGCAAGTGCATCTCATCGTGGGCCAGGCCCTGAAGCGCTACAGCGAGGACCGCGTGGGGATGGTTGACTACGCCCTGGAGTCAGCGGGTAGGTGGTGGGGGGCTCTCGCCCACCCGGGGCGAGCCAGCCGCCCTGGGGAGGGGACCAACAGGGTGCTGCCATGCAGCTCACCTGCTGCCATCCCCTCTTTGTGTTAGGGGCCAGCGTCATCAACACCCGCTGCTCAGAGACCTACGAGACGCGGACGGCGCTGCTGAGCTTGTTCGGCATCCCCCTGTGGTACCACTCGCAGTCCCCCCGTGTCATCCTGCAGGTGGGCACCCTCGGGGCGAGACCCCACTGAGGGGGAGGACCAGCCACGTTGGTTCTCGCGTGGGCTTGGTGGGTTTTATTGGGTTCTTGCTGACGCCCCAAGCAAGCGACCACGCTGATGTCGGAGGGGAGAAAAAATGGTACTGATGGTGATAACGTTGCTGGTGTCTTGCTCCCACGCTCGTAGCCAGATGTCAACCCCGGGAACTGCTGGGCGTTCCGTGGGTCCCAGGGCTTTGCCATCATCCGCCTCTCCAGCATCATCCGCCCCACGGCCGTGACGCTGGAGCACATCCCAAAAGCCCTCTCGCCCCAGGGGACCATCCCCAGTGCCCCCAAGGACTTCGCTGTCTATGTGAGTGCCCTCGCCCGGATCTGAGGGAGGAGAGGGGGGACACGGTGGGAGGGTGCCGTGGTGGAGGATGTGAGAGGGGAGGGCTGCCGAGCCCCATACCAGGCTGTGGGGTGCTCTGGGGGCTTGGTCTTATCCTGAAGAGGAGGAAGAAGCAGTACTGGGGGGGAGAGGGGAAGCACCGGGCTTCAGGAGGTGCTCTGGGGGGACACTGGGAGAGAGGCGATCGAGTAGGTGTAACTCTCTCGGTCTTCCTCCCCATCCTTCCCCACTGGCCCCTGTCCCCATTTGTCCATTTTGGCCTGGAAGAGCAGGAGCAGGGGCCAAGCGCGCTTGCGTCTCCATCTCCCTCTTCCACCCCGGGTGCACTCATCGCCTCCGGTCTCCCTCTCTGATCGCCCCTGGTTCTCCCTTTCTGCCTCCCTGCCCCTCTGTAGGGTTTGAAGGAGGAGAGAGAGGAGGAGGGCCTTCTCCTCGGGCAGTTCACCTACAACCACGACGGTGACCCCATCCAAACCTTTTACTTGGAGGTAAGTAAGCTTTGACCTCGGAACGCCCGACCCCAAGAAGGAAATGGGGTCCCTGGGGTCTCTGAGCCCTTGAGAGCTCTCAAGCGCTCAGGTTTTTCCTTCCCCCCCCCCTCCCCTTCTCCCCAAGGGTGATGCTGTGGGCGCGTACCAGCTGGTGGAGCTCCGGGTACTGAGCAATTGGGGCCACCCCGAATACACCTGCATCTACCGCTTCCGCGTGCACGGGGAGCCGGCGCACTGACCCCCGGCTTCCGCGTGGGATGAGGATGCTGCCGGGCCGACAGCAGGAGGGGATTCGTCTGGTTCGCTGCTTCATGTGTAGAAATCCTGGGATGCGCCAGCAGCCGCCCCGGGGAGCTGCTCCCCTCGGGGGAGGAGAAGAGCTGGTGTTTAAGGGGTGAGGCTTTCACTCTTCCAAGGACCGGGGTGGTGAGGCAAGGGCATCCCACGTGGGTCCTAGCGCAGCCTGGCTTGTTTTCAGTGTGTCGTCTCAGACATTTTAACTCTTTAAGCTAATTTTTTATCGGGTCTGCGCAGCCCCTCGTCCCCGTTGCCCTGTTCCTTTCTGACGGCGTGCCTAGCGTTGCCAGGGCTTGGGAAAGGGGTATGTAATTTTGCGATGTGCTTCACGCGGGCTTAGGCGTGATACGGCGTATGGGACCGTGGTGACTGACTTGGTGCTGCTGGTGTAGGTGGGAGCCGCTGGTCACGGCCACTGAGTCTTTCCCCTCTACCTACGCAGGGTCATTTCTCATGCCTTGGCGTTGGTTTAGGTAAAGCTCTCCAGGCCGCTGATGCTGAGCCAGCAGAGGGGAAATAAGACAGTATTAACAAAGTATTAACATAAAACTAACGGTTTGGGGCAGCAGGAGGGGAGAAATTTGGCACGCGTTTGTGGTGGAGCCCACCCCGGTGCTGCTGTCCGTCCATTCGAGCCCTCTTGCTGCCGGCGGCTGTGTTGGGTCTTGGTGATGCCGTCGGCCTCCCCGGCTGGCCGGTTCCCTGGTGTTAAGCTTGACGATGCTATTGAAAATTGCTGTTGCCTGCTTCCCCTTTTGGGTTTGTTCCGGTTTGGTTTTTTTGGTTTGGTTTTTTTTGTTTTTTTTTTTTTTTTAGGGGGGGGATTTTCCAGTTGGGGGGTTGGGGGTTTTTTTTTTTTTTTTTTTTTTTTTGTAGTAACAAAGGAAAAAAAGACTTTTTCCATGTGATTTCTACTTAACCAGAGAACGTTACGTGGCGCTGCTTGGGTGAGTGGCTTAGATGCGGAGAGGGCTAGAGATTTGTTTAGTAGGAGAATAGCGCACACAGTAGGATAAGCTAGAATAAGATGAGCAGAGCTGTTTAAAATACAGGCCTCGAGTTGTCGGTGGCTTGATAGCTGGACCTGGGAGACAAGGTCCTCCGTGGACTGCTGCTTGGCAGGGTGCCGGAGGCACTCCTGCCCTCCTTGCTCCGGAGACGTCCTCCGAGACTGCAACGCGTGGCCAGGGCTGCTCCCCTATGGCTGCATCTGTACATAGGCGACTGTTGGCAGCGAGCGGGAGCTGCCGCCCCGGTGCTCTGCAATGACTTTCTCCATGCCTCGGTGGTCTGTCGGAGGGGAGACCTCCTTCCCTGGGGCTCGTAGGTGCCAGCATGCTGCTTCACTTTGGGGGGTGGGGGGCAACAGGGCCTCCCCCCACCTGCGGTGCTCAGGGCTGTCTCTGTCACTGCCCGGTCCCCAACAGCAGATGGCTGGCACGGGCTGACCTCCTTTCTCTTTGAAGGACTCTTTTTCCCTCCTGCCTTCTCCTCGCTGGCATCGCTCAGTTTCCCCAGCTCTGGCTGCAGAGGACTGTGCCGGAGCAGGATGCGGAGTCCTGCCTGCCTGGGGCACGTAAATCCTGCCTGTACCCATCATGTGATGGGGGAAGCCGTGGCAGGGGACTGCAGGAAGGATGCGTGGGGACCTTCCCCAGGCTGAGGAGTGCCAGGGCCATCTGGGCCCTCCACCTCCTGGCTGCCTGCAGCACGCTTAGTTTGGCTTCTGTTCTTGGATGGCATTTACAACCTTCGCGTTTGTCTTGCGTTTTGTTGAAAGAAAAGCTAAAGGGCTTGTATTTAGCATTTCAGCCCCGTCCGATGCTGGCATCGTCTTCCCCCAGCACTGCGAGCCCGGGGGGAGCACCGTGAGTTGAGTCCTGCTTTGGTCTTCTCTCCTTGAATCGCTGTAGGGTGAAGGGTGTAGAGGAGGGGAAGGGGCTGAAGAGGTTTCTCCCTTCAGCATGCCCTGAGGTGGGTCGGGCAGAGGTGCTGAGCCCTGTGCCCTTCCGTGCCAGCCCCAGGGGCTGAGGGTGGTGGTGGCACATTGTCACAATCCGATAAAGTGGGGTCATGTGTCTGTTAGGGTTCAGGTGGGAATGGAGTCCGATAACTGAGTACTCAAAATGCCATTCCGAAGCTCCTCCTTAATTCCACCGGATTATTGCGCACTTAAGGTTGACAACCTAGAATTGTTCAGTTGACTTGATGGGACCCCAAGTATCGAGCGATTGACAATGAGTCATCGAAGTCATTCGAGAAAGTATCAACTTTAATCGATGTGCCAGCAAGCAGCCAGAGCCTATAGCGATTACAATGCAAAAGCGTATCACCAATACACAAAATTCTCTATTCCTTATCAAAGGATACGAGTTAGTAGTGCAGGAAATAAGGTCAAGTGTCTTTGGCCAGGAAGGATTCACTGTGCTGGTGAATAACCCTCAGCAAGTGTGCTGCCTTACAAACAGGAGCATCACCTATACGCAACCCATCAGTGATTGGCCCAGGATTCCAAAATCAATAATCAAGTGTGCTTTATTAACAAGCACCTATAGTGGTTCACAACAACCCCATGGTTCCTTAGCAAGTGTGCCTGGATGCGGCACACCGCCACAAGCGCTCGTCCGGCTCTTCTTAGTAAAAAACTGGATGTAGTAAACCACCCGTCAGCGTTCTGAGTGTTAACCACCAGGATGCAGTCTGTAGGCGTGATGTGGGACAATTACACAAGACACAGCCCTTTTAGAGGGGTCTCCTTGCTCCAAGCAAGGGAAGTGAGCCCCAAGGGGGCAATCCCATCTCCAACAGGTTAAAATTACCCTGTGGAGGCCCTTGCAGAGCTGGGAGGCCCTGCTGCTGGGAGAAAGCAGACCTGCCGCCAGATCCAGTGACGATAAATTCTCTCCTATGTTGAGCATAGTCTTAATTCTTGGCAGCTGCAGCCAAAGTTATTTTAAACTTGTCTACAGCTGCCTGCTCGCCTTGGAGTCATGTCCATGAGTACCCTGCGTGCATGGATTTGTGCTGTTACGAACGCCCAGACCTGTCCCGGGCTCAGCAGAACAGCTCCTGTATTTAATTGCATGGTAAAGAGAGAGCAGAGCTGAAGCTCTCCCCCTTCCCCAGGGCTGCTCTGGCTGCTGGAGCAAATGCCATAACCACGAGGCTGGAAAACCCCTTTTTCTTACCTTCCTTCTGGCTCCCCGGCCTCTGGGTTGGGTTATCAGGGTGGCTGAGCTCTTGGTAAATGAGGCATGCTGGCGAGAGGTGGGAAAGGGGGAGTTGGGGGGGGGGGGGGGTCCCTGCTCGATTTCCAGGGTGGGCTTGCCCTGTCCTGTGAAGACCAAAGTCTTTGCTGTTCTGGGGTAAAAGCCCCCGGACCCACGAGTGAGCGGTCACCCTGGGGGGTTTATGCTCGTCTCCAGTGGACAGTGCTGGTTTTAGAGGCCTTGCGATGCCGACTGCGGGAGGATCCCCAGGAAGGCGTGCTGAGGTTACGCGTGGCTTTTCAGCCCCCCAAATTCTGTAGCAAGTACCCGGGCAGCTGCCTCTTGCCAGCAGCAGCTTGCAGCACTTCTGTAACAGTTTCCTGAGCTGCAAAGGAAAAGAGGGCACGTAAAACTGCTGCTTCAGCGTGGTGCAGCTCTGCCCCGCGGCTATTTAGGCAGAAGATGAACCTGGTGAGGCAGGAGAAATGCAAAACAGCTGCCAGAGCAGCTTTGCCTCATTTACTCCATTTCCCTCCTCTATTCTCCCTCCTTCTCGGTTTGCCCTACATGTGTTACAAATTAGCCCTGCAGAAATAGATGGTTACAGGCAGGAGATGAGTCTGGATTTGATGCTGTAGCCTGTTGCAAATGCTGCACTGTTTTGTTCATTTTATTTTTTAATCAACAGATTGTAATTTATGCCTATGCAAGAAAAAAAAAAAGACCAAGACAAATAAAATATCAAAACTGCTGTGTTTTGCAGGTGACCTTGCTGATGGGAATGACACACAGCTAGTAGAGAGACAGAGCTGTTCGTGTAGTTCTTCTATGTGTTCTCAAGGCAAATCCTTATTTTTCAGCCTGACATCCTCACTCCAGGGTCAGCAGTTTCCACCTTGTCAGCGAGCAGGCTCTGGGATGCAAAAACTGCTTGGAGCAATGATGAAAACAAGATTTGCTCTTTACAAACTCTAATTGCTTGGGACTTCAGTGACTTCTAGTAGTCTAAGTCTGTGACAGACCATGACTGTGACTGCCAAGCCATCCCTGGGCATCAGTCCATCCTCTGCCTTATCACAGGCATGAGCAGAGCCGGGCTGGGCCCCGAGTGGCAGCAAATGAGGCTGGGACAGCAGGGAGGGCAAGGACAAAGCCCGACTCCAACCACAAGTAAGGGTAGCTGCAGGTTGCTCTCTTTTCCTTACCCTGGGCTGTAAATTACCCAGCAGGCAGCCAAGAGCGAGTAGAAAGGAAATAGGTGGCCTCAGCATGAGGAAGTTAACCTAGAGAATTAAAAAAAGGCTGCAAAAAGGGAAATGGGACTGGCCTGAGGAGGGGCACACTGGTGTCTGCTTAACCAGGCTGGGCTGAAGGCAGGCTTGTGGGGAGAAGGGCCCATGCGGCTCCTGGCAGGCGTTCTCTGCTGGCCCTGGCTCTGTCCTCACCGGTTTTCCCTGGGGGGAGGGATGCTGGGCACATCGGTGTCCCAGCTGGGGAGGGACGCAGAAGAACGGGGAGGGGGGACTGACAGAAAAGCCGTACACACACGCACGACACGTGGGAAGGGGTGGAGAATCGGGTGCTCAGGTCCAAGGGCTCGAGCAGAGGGGTGAGCACACCTCCAGCAGCATCTCTGCTTCCCACAGGTGGCTGTAGTGGCTGATACACCAGGAGTAGTGGGGCTGGGTGGGTCCTCGCTCAGGCTACCACCAGCTCCCAGCCCAACGCTTACCTGCATTAGGAAAGGGCTGTGCAGGGCAGAAAAAGCCTTCGTGACCCTCCGAGATGAACCGAGGAGGCAGGAGAAGGCCCGTTCCCCGCCCTGAAAAGTCCTGCTGTGTTTACAGAAAGAGGCGAGGTGCACTTCATCGCTGCAAGGGTCCGGGGAGCACAAGCTTGTGCAGGCAGTGGAAGTGCTGTGCTAAAACTGCGTCCTCTAGCACAGCGTCTCTGATTGACAGAGCTGGCCCCAAACGATTTGCTGTAGCAGCTCTTGACACACACACACACGCTTACACAGCATAGCTCACGCCACGCAATCTCATTTCGGCACTCCGCCGCCGAGAAGCACTAAATCTTAGAGTAAAAGCTGTCAGGGCTGTGCAGAGGTTCACCGGCAGCTCTCCTGCGGCACGGCATGCCTTCCCTTGCTGTCACTCTGAACACAGCCGCCTCTTGTAGCCGGCAAAGGAGCATCGTGCCAGGCAAAACCGCTTGGTCTGGCTTTCGGCATTATAAGCGGCAAGCGCTGGTTTTCCAGAAGGACAAAAAGCCACAAGTCGTACTTTAACTTGGAACAAACTTTTTTAAAATTTATTTTATAGATCACACCAGCCTGAGTGATCTTTGAATGCTGGTCACAAAAGAGAGATCACACCACCTCCTTTGCACAAACTGAAGTAAACCCTCTTGCAGTCTCCTTCATTTGGAGCACAAGGAATGGAGAAAGAGAAAACCGCCTGGAGCTCTCTGCTCCTCTCAGAAGCAGAGGGCAGTGAAATCAGCTGCAGTTTGATGCTGCTACAGGGCCAGAAGACAAACCAACCAGGCCCTCGTGCCCTGCTTAGCCACACTTCACACCCCCTCACAATGCGGGTGCTATTAGTGTCGTAGCTGCCTATAGTTCCTCCCTCGCCAGGAGAGTGCTGGTATTTAGGCACATAGCTTGGAAAGGACTGGCTGCCCTCCCCCTTCCACCCACGCTCAGGCCACTGCAGTCTCTAAGGCAAAGTACCCTCATCGCTATACCACATTCCTCGCCTCTCCCATGCTGCTTAATGCTCTTGGAGTGCTGGTGCCAGTGTCGGGAGATGCACTCTCCCCCCTTCCCCAAGCCTGCTGTCGCTCAGTCAGCTTGACAGCCTACCTCGAAGCACAAGGTGAACTGAACTCCACACAGGTGCCACAGAGTGAGAACCAGGAACAACCCACTGAGGAGGGACAGAAACTCTTCATTCTCCCTCTAATTAAAATAAAAAAGTCCTTCATTGGAGGAGGAAGCCCTCAAAAAAACCTGAGGCTGACCACACCTGCTAGGGCGAGCAACGGTTTGCTGAGGATGCCACCTCCTCCCTCAAAATGCTTCCACAGCTCACCACAAACCAGCAGAGGATAACTTTTGTCCTCATGGGAGCCAAGCGAAGAGGCAGGGTTAGAAGCGAGATCAACATAAGTAGGGAATTGATTGCTTGCACAACCCATAGTTAAAAAACATGATGATAATAATAATAATAAAGTTAATTCATAGACTGTCCTTGCAGGGCCTTCCTGGAGAAGCCAGAATTTGTCATTAAAAAAAAATACAACCTTAAAAAAAAAAAAAAAAAAAAAGAAATTAAATGAAAGTCAGAAAAATTACCACGTACTTCCAAACCTGAAAGCACTTCTGTTAAGTTTGGTACCAATCCATCATTGCCCTCTTTGGCCAAGAGGGGAGAAGACAAATCCTACCTCTGCCATAGCAAAATTTGGTCAGTGAGTTCCAGAGAAGATCTGGGAAATCTTGCCGTAAACAAAATCAAGGGGAGGTCATGTTTGCCTGGTGTCTCTGTTCCAGAAGTGTATTACCAACTCTGACCTCTGTCTGTCGAGGTGAGAAGGCTTTCTCTGGGTCAAGGGACGGACCGAGTGCTCCTGTGCTATATTCTTAATACTGTCAACTGAGCTGCCGCAGCCTTGAGAGGCAGGACAGGTTTGCTCCAAAGTGCGCTGAACAAACAGTAGGAAAAGCAGCACGATGGGACAGGGAACAGGATGGGCAAATGACTGCCCATTTAATTCTGTCTCTAATTAAAATCTTAAGTGCTATCATCATTGTATTTGAGAAGGATATTTAGACAAGGATTCCTCAACTTATCAAGAACTGCTTTCTAGTTTGTTTCCCCCTTAGATCTCCAACTAATGAACTTTCTTACCACTCCTTCAAACTTCAGTCACTACAACATTAAATGAAACCCACTTAGAAATAGTTTAAGATGGAGGGAATCCAGAAACATTATTTGGCACGGGGCCACAGTGGCGAGGAAACAATGCCCTATGGAGCCATCCTAAGCAACGTGTTTTAACCTTTGCAAGTCTGAAATTTCAGGCGTTTGATAACCCCTGGATCTGAGACAGCAAATAGGAGGAGAGCAGCAAGTCCTGTGGACAGAATGGTGTGAGGGAGGAGGGAGGCAGCTAACTGGCTCTTCGCAGTTCTATCCAGACTCTCCTCTCATCTTCATGCACACAAAATGTAATAAAAACTAATAAGAATAAAAACTAAGCCCATGATGTACAAAAAGGTGTCAATAGGGGGAGGAGGAAGGTGTCAGTTACTCAGTTCCATGTGTCTTATCACCTCCATTAGCTTATAAATTATGCTCCTCTCCATCACCTCCTCCAGGGAGGAGGGATGATTCTTCTGCAGCCAATCAGCTGGGATGGGTTTTGGTTTAAGCTGCTCTGGATCTTTTGGATAAGAAATGAAGGGAAGGGGAGGAATTCCTCAGAGGGAGGAGGAGTAAGAAATTCAGCAGCCACTGGCAGGAGTCACACAGGCTCCCTGAGACTTCACTTTATGGCGCTGACCCCCACGTCGCCGGCCTCCTCCTCCAACTTTTGACTGAAAAACAAGAAGATACACTTTAGTGCGCAGTGACCTCTGAATCAGAGTATCAGCACAGCAGGAGTTCAGATGGATTACACACACATCCAGACAGCAGGAGGGCAGTTGTGACTGATCAGCTTCCTGCCACTGCAGGAAGAAGAAAAGGCAGACAGACACAGCATGAAGGAAGGAGAAGAGACAGATACACCATGAAGTTCAGCCCTTCAAAGCCGGGGAGGACCTAATTTCCCAATTTTCTGAACGCTCCACTCCCATGAGAGTCAGCAGGTGCCATGGGGCTCAGCATCCGGGAAATCGAAGCCTCAGGCTCCCTTAGCTTTGTGCTGAATGGAAGGAGAACCCCCCGCCCTCCTACCAGGGCTCTCTTGTTAACCTGACGCTGTTCCCAGCCTCAGGCCAGCAAGCCCCCCGTTCTCTTTTAAAGCAGCCAAATACCTTATTGCCCTCACGGATGTGGGACTCTTCATCCAGTGCAGGCTGAGGGGAAGCAGCAAGGAGAGAGAAGCAGAGGTAAGCAAGAACAAAAGCAACACAGAGTCTCGGGGGAGGGACGAAACAAAGAGCAAAATGGGACCTCTACTTACAACCACAGCGACGCTACAACAAGACAAGGAGGAGATGGGGGATCAGTAAGAAGCCACAGGCATGTGCAAAGGGAGAGAAGCCCTGCCAGAGGGCCCTCCTTCGGCAGCCAGCCTGGCTCAAGAGGGCGAGATTTGACCAATGGCAACTCAGATAGCTAAAATTAGCTGGGGGAACACTGACCAGGTCTCTCGACAGAGGCAGTTCCTGAACTGTTCACTTAAACACACCAAAAGGAGACCTTTCTTCTATCAGTAATAAAGCTGATAAATAGCTCCCAAAGCCTGCAGTTAGAATTGAGCTTCTGCTCCTTTCAGACCAGAAAGGCTAGGTATCCTTTCTTAGAGAAGCTAAGCTGAGAAGTCCTAACCAGCGAAACAACCTGGATAAATTTCTCTAGAAAGATAAGCCTTTCCTCCTCCTTGGACATCTCCATCCTCCCTCCCTGACAGGGCAGACAACCTGTGTCTGATGCTACTGCTTAGGTTGCAACTTCTCTAGTGTAGGGATGTGCCGCCTCCCATTCAGACAGCAGAGACCCATTCTGTGACTGGTTGTTAGATGTTTCACTGGTTCAGCTACTGGGTATATGGAGATGCTTCTTCACCGTGAGCGCAGTCAAGTAGCAAAACAGGTTGCCAAGGGAGGTTGTGCAGTCTTCCCCCTTGGAGGTTTTCAAGACATGACTGGATAAAACCCTGAGCAACCCAGTCTGACCTCACAGCTAATCCTACTTAGAGCAGAAGGTTAGACTAGACACTTCCTGAGGTCCAACCTGAATTGTCCCAGGGTGCTAAGCTGCTAGCTGCTGACAGGTCAGCCATGAGGAGTCATCTAGTCATCAGAAAAGTCTGATTTCTGCTGTGAGACTACTTATATTTCTATTTGTTTCTGTTACACATTGAGTCCCAAGGTGAGTACAAAGGTACGAGGGCATAATGCTTGTGCTTTAGAGTGCCCTTCCTCCAACGGATGAAACCAGGATGCAAACAACTAGGACAGACATGATATTTTCCTCACTTACCAATGGTTGCAGGGCAGCAGGTGTCAGTGGCACTGCAGCTGTCGAGGGGGCTTCGTCCCCAGCTGGTGGGCCCCCAGCTGCTGTCCCAGCTGGGGGAACACCATCCTCTCGTTTTGTAACGGCTCCCTTCTTGGTTGACTGCATCTTGATCTGCTGTGGCTTGGAGTTCATTGGCGAGTTATTGGTGGTCTGGAGTAACTGCAAATTACAAAGGGAGAGGCCAAAATCAGCATGAAAATAGCTAGGCCAATATGGCAAGGCTCAATGCTGCTTTTTAACAAAAAGCTTTGAGAGACTTGATACCAATAGCCATCAGGGGAAGGATGCAGCAGCAGCCTCTCGAAGAATCTAGGCCCCTGAGCTGCCCTCAAGAACCCTGACAGGGTGGAAAGGGCCACCCGGCTGAGGTGACACTTAGCCCTCCTCAATATGACTCAAAAGGACCAACGACAAGCTGTCAGAAAGAGACCAAGCCATAAGAACCAGAGGCGCCTGGCTCACCCCCTGCCTTCACACTCCCTCATTCACACCAGCTAAAGACCCACCACACGACAAAGCACATTGGTCATCTGCAACCCATGCCACGGCTGACGTTTGTGATTGAAAGACGGCCTCTTTCCTCAATTTTCCAGAGCTATCCGATTCTCCTGCTGGCTTCTCAGCACCAAAACTAGCTAATGGGCAAAAAAATGTCGGACTCTTCAGCCTTTACCTTAGTGATGGTACCCACAGCTTTGGTGCGTCCTTCACGGAAGACCAGACGCTGGTCTATATGCAAATATTCCGGGGTTTTGATGAAGCGAAAGTGCACTGTGGCTTTGTCCCCCGTCCGCAGGCAGTCCTTGTCCATGCTGAGAATTGTAGCCGTCTGACGGATGCTGCCACAATGCACTGCGAACGTAATGCACAAAAGCTTTCAACAGCCAGTGCCACTAGTGGAATAAGCTTCAGACAGACATCTAAGGCTGCTCTTGCTACCCTACAGCTAACAGCGCCAAGTCTGGAACGTAAAAATCTACTGCGTACCAAAGACTATGCAGGTCACACGGCTGCCTTTGTTCAGTCCTCAAGAAGAAAACACATATAACCTAGAAGAGTTGCCTTTGAACAGAGGCTTTCTTGAAGCATCCTCAACAGAATCCTACAGGCCAAGCAGCTGGGCTAGAGGGCAGGACCTCAAATGAGTCTCTCAGTCAGCATTTGAAGCTGAAGAATCTTTGCACCATGGAGATCTGGCTCAGTCAGGCTCCAAGTACCTTGGAGTCACACATCTCCTTTTCACCTACAGCTTTCGCCACTCTCCTCTGTCAGCTCCCTCCCCTCTCTCTAATGCATTGCTGGGAAAGGTCAAACCAGGAACTAAGGCTGATATTCAGGCTGACAGAGCCATCAGGAGAAAAATGATCTCAGGCTAGAGCTGATATAAACTGTTACCACTGGGAAACAAAGATGACACAACACTGAGACACATACCCATGGCCTGGTATCGTGGACTGATGGTGGTGGGATGATGGAGCACCAGAATCTCTGCTTCAAACTCCCATGATGCTTGTGGATTCAGGCGGGGTGACACCATCACCATGCCTTTCCGGATGGAAGACCGCTTGATCTGAAAAGCAGAGACACAAAAAAACTTAGCATGATCCTCCAGGGAAGAAATTTGCTTCTCTGGCTGATTGCATCCAGAAGGATCCTAAGGGATTTCATAGATATAAACTCGTGCTCACCAAAAGGCAAAGCCAGAGCTGTTTAGCAGTATGTAATGTTGTTATGCAAAGGTTGCAAAAATCAAGTTCAGCTGAAGTTTCTAAGGAAGCTTTAGTTATAGTGCTGGGAATGCTGGACACTGACACAGAAGTTTTAACTCATCCTTTAAAAGGAAAACATACATCCTGGTTGCACATTACCCAAGCAGATGATCTCTTGAAAAGCATGACGTCTGTTAACACAAAATGGTAAGACTGAACACATGAAGTTTGGTATAGCTTAAACTATATCCCCTTAAAAACAGTGCAGCTTCTATTGACCTTTCACCAGAGGAATCACATCAAATTTTGCTAGTTTCTAAACCCCAAATCATGCAGCTAGTCCTACGAGTTGAGAGGAATAGCATAAATACCCTGCCTAGGCCACCCATGCAGTTGCAGCGCAAGAGGAGACTTTTCTTGCAATGCCTCTGCTTTATTACACATCTCCAACACTATTCCTCATTACCTTGGGTCCCACTGCTATGACCTGGCAGCTGTCAGGTGGAGCAACTGGGACGTAGGACTCACAGAGGTTCTATGGGATTTTAAAGCACTGTGAAGTGAGGCAGCTGAGGTTTGCAGCAGCAGTCTGATTGCAGCTGAACTCCCACACTAAAATTAGGAGGGTGGTTCCTGTTCTGGGAGTCCAGAGCAGATCATCTCACCTTTTTCAAAGCAAAGGAGGCAGTCTGGCCTCCCCGCACTTCTTTGACGGGCATTCTCTTGCGGTGGATGGACTTGACAGCAATAGGTAGGAAGTTGCCAAGGGGATCTGGCCCCAGCAGCAGGGTGTCATTTAGCCTGATTAGGCCTCTCAGTGTTGTCCCAGACACAACTGTTCCTACACCCTATGCCAAAAAAGAAAGATCAGTAATTGGGGTTACTCGACCGTGCTAGCAGAAGAGCTCTAGACCTCCCCTCTCTAGGGAAGATGCCTCTTCATCCTGAAAGAAGGACCAGAAAATTCTTCCAAATACCAGGCCCCTTACCGGGACAGAATAAGTATCATCTATCTGGAATTCTGCCGGCTCTTCTTCCCTGTAACTGGTCCGTGGAGACAAGAGATTAAGAAACATCTTCAGCAGATCGAGGTTCTCCCCGGTGACATTTGAAATCTGGAAAATCGGGCACATCCTGTAATGGAAGATTGATGAAAATGGAGTTAGATCACCTCCCTGCCTGGAATTCCACGCGTGGGGAGACAGCCAAAATCTTGGGACTGAATTCAATACACAGTGCTAGGAAGGGAGAGCCTGGCAAGCAGTCAGATGCACAACACCCCATGTTTGAAAACCTGCAACATTGCCTCTGCCTTCTAATGACATTCAGGAATAGGTGTAAGTAAGGTTCCAGGACTGAAGGAAGCCGAATACCCTGCCTTCATCTGCAGACTGCCCAGAAGCAGCCTCTCATTTCTGTCTCAGAGAGGGGAACACAAGCAGGTGAATCTCTGAATCAACACATTCTTATGGAATCAACACACCACATCGCAGATGCAACCTTCACACATCTAGACAATGGGACTCTCTTTCTGAATCTTCTCACCCAGTCTCCAAATAGGATCGAAAGAGAAACGACTCTCCTCTACTCCCGTTACCTCTCTGAGCTGAAGTTGGAGGCTGTTACAATGACATCATCCTTGCTCTGAACCAGCACGGGAATCTTCCTGCACCCTGGGGACTTCAGCAGTCGCTGTAACAGCTTCAGGGTTTCTTAAAGGGTGAAATGAATATTGTTAGGGCAGCACCTCCCGTCTTTACAAATCGCTTTTGTGGGGTCTATCCCCGAAGGGATACTGGCACTCTTGCCACAAATAGACAGGAGAAGATGGCTAAAGGTGCGTGAGTGAGCCTGAGTTTGCCGCAGCCCAGGTGGGACTTAGGAGCCATTCCATCTTCCATTTCATGCCAGCTAGCCTGCTGCCAAGCGACACCGTACATGAGCAGACACTCACATGTTTGCATCTACAAGTGCGATGCTGTGAAGTAGACTTTTTATAGCTGTCTGTTAAGTAGCTTTAAGCTGTTACAAGGTATTAAGCAGCATACAGGGTATCCTCTTCCTGTAAAGAAGTTTTCATATCGCATTCAATGAAAACTAGCAGCACTCAGGAATTGAAATATCTGAGAATACGTGAATTAGAAATGAATTTTGACCAAACAATCCTCAACACACTTTGCCTGGCAATCAACCTGCCCTAGAAGGTTAGAGAAGCATGAAAGAGGTAAAGATCACCATCACAGACTAGGACAGCGTAGGTAGACCAGATCCAGAAGTAAGTATTTTGGGACAAATCTCATGGCTCCCAACTTTGATCTTTTGCCTCTTTTCAATTTATTTTCTAAACTTCATACCTACCAGCCAGCAGGGGCATTACCTGATGCACTAGCATCAGCCTCCTACAAAGAGCCTTCCAATAAATGAGGGGGAAAAAAGGGCTAGTAGTGGCTTAAAACAGCAAATAATTTATATTCTACAATTGTCATCCAATTAGATGGTTTTTGTGAACAAATGATTGCCTACGGGAAAGTATTGTTTTGCATACAGGAACACAAACATCTAATCATGCCATCTGCTCTTCACAGACACACTTGAGCCAAATCTTGTGTCTATTTAATTTAAACAGAACATGACATGGGAGTGCCTTCTCCCAAGAGCAGCTCCTCCCTCCTCACCCCGAGCCAAACGTTCTCCTTCCTTCCCAGTTACTATCTTACAGTTGGGCCTTACATTTATTTGCCGAACATCTATTATAGACACATTTAGATTATCTTCTGATCATATGCATCTGTTTACCTGAAACATATTTAGTTCATTATTGTAAAAATCCTAATCGCAGACAGTACTGGGAGCATTCACTTTCCCAATTCTTAGGGCTGATTATCAAAAAAACCATTGCTCCAATTAATCACATCATGTGTCTGAAGGTGTGAGAAACGCATCAAGAGGATTTTAAAGGTGAGAGTTGGTCACAGCCTGAAAAAACGTCAAGTGTAGCTTAAAGGGACACTGCTGGGGTTAGAGGTGCTGCTTTAACTGCTGCTGAGCAAAAAAGCTGCTAGCCCCTGCTGCTCACTGCCATTCCCGCTTGTGTCTAGCCCAGTCCTGCTACCACAGCCCACAGATGCAGCTGCTTTGAACCACGATTTATTAAGTATTGGTTGGTTGTTCAGACAAAGGAAGGAGCTGCTGTAGTTATGCCAGCACACCTGAAAAGTGCCCAGGTGAGCAGGATGTAAAAAGCAGCTGCCCCTTCACCTAACAGCTGCCAGAAAACAAGTTGGATCGTAGCTTAAGATCACACTCAAACTGTGGGCAAGGAGGAAAGCAGCTTTCAAGAGAACTTCCAGACCTTCCCTCCAGGTTTAAATACCCAGAGAGAAAGCAAAGCCACAACCCCAACTGTATGCTTCTCCCCTTAGAGCTCAATTAAGCAAAACCCTATAGCACACACTTTTGGGTTGCCCAGCTGAGTCCCCCAACTCGGGTAATTTTGAAATGGTGACTACGAGTGAACTGCCTGCAAAACAGGCAGGGGAAAAGGACAGACCTCCGGAAGGTGTTTAAGATACAGTCAAAACCAGATAAAGCAGCTTTCCTGCAGCAGTAATTCCTCAACCCAAGCAGAGGACAACAGCACATACAGAGGTAAGAAACAGCCCTGGAGAGAGCTCGTACGACTCACCTTGCAGGATGTTGGCAGGGCACATGTCGATCTTGGTCACCACAACAAAGACAGGAACGTTAAGTGCAAGCGCCAGGCCCAAGTGCTCCTTGGTCATTCCAACAATCCCAGCGTTACTGCCAACCTACACCAGGGATACAAGATAAGGTGATGGAAACCCTCCTTCTGCAGCGAGCTGGACTGCAGAGAAGGTCTCGTGTCAGACGTGCAGTAGGCTGTGATTAGGTTGTAGACATGTCTCTGAGACTGTATGAGCAGACCCAGCTCATTTCAAATGCTGTTGGACACTGGCTAAGGACTCACTGATTTAGCAAGGCGTTCTGGAGTTTAGAGATCTTTCAGTTTTCAAGAACCATACATCTTGGGCCTATCTGAGACTGACAGTCCTGGGGCACTTGCCTCAGAGCCCTGCACAGACATCCACAGTGCCTGCTGCTCTCCACCTCTGGGAGATGCTGCCTCCCTCCACAACCCCACAGGGACTTTGCGATAGGAAAGACGATGAGACTGTTAAAGCTGTGAGCAGCCCCACTCCTGCTGGTACCGTACATCTTTCTTGGTACCTACCATAAGCATGCAGAAGTCAGGTAAATGGCCAGTCATGCCAAAGACGGTGGTTTTCAGGTACTTTTCGTGACCAGCCAGGTCAATGAAGGTAATGACCTTGGTGGATTTCTCACAGATCTTTGTCCATTCCAAGCTGCCACCGTGGCTGTCGGGCTTGTTCACCACGTTGCCCTCACTGTCGAAGCCCAAAATGTCATTGCCCACGCTGCTGGTGCGGCCTGACTCGATCTCATGCTTATGGCGGAAGAGCTTTTGCCGAGCAAAGCCTCGGCCATTGTCTAGTTCGCCGTGTGTCAAGACACCTAGCAATGTGCTCTTTCCTGCATCCACATTGCCAACCACTGCGACCCTGGAGAGGAAAGGAAAAAGGAACGTGGTAAAATCTGATACCTGAAGAAACAAACAAGCAATCAAAAAAACCCCAAACACCACTGCTCCTGCTAATAACTAGCTTTTTCTCCCTAACCTTCAAACAGAGATTCAAAAATGTTAGACCCTCACAAGCAGAGCAGAGATTCTTTCACAGTTATTCATTAACAGCGGAGATCCCACACTCTGGGGACTGGGATGTGGAAGACTGTGGAAGCATGTCACCGGTGTCCAGAACACCATCAGCTGAACCTCACATGGCATGATGCCATACAGAGTATCTCTCTTCCAACCCCTAGTCTCTGCAATCCAACATACACACTGTGGCAATTCAAAAGAAAGACTAAATCCCAACTTGGTCTAGAATACCTCTGCTTTTCTCATATTCCTCATCTTCCAAGAGCACCATGTGCTAGGGAGAGCACAGAAATTTAAATTACTGTTCCTAGAAAAGGAAAAGCTCAAACAACGATGAAATCTTTTAGGGGAAAATCCTCTCCTACAGCAATCTTCTTCCTTGTCTCTGATAAAGGTGGCTATTATGGCTGCCGGCAAACGTTGGAAATCCATTCCATCCAGGTTTGGGCAGACTCTCAAGTCATGTTACACAAGCTACTATATGCCCATTAAAAGGTGACTTGGATCATCACAGTCTTGGAATAGAATTGAACCCTTAGTCAAAATTATTGTATTCCAGCAGTATACGCACACACATACGGACACACGTACACATGTGACTCCCTGCTGGGATTCCAGCCCACAGAAGATCCCCAAACTGCAACGTTGTCACCCAGGCAGCAACAGCCCTCAGCTAAACACAGGCAAATCTCCACAAACAGTTTGTTCACAAAAGAGACCGCAACAACAAAAAGGCAATTTCATTACCAAGGAGTGGTCAAGCTCGATTCCCTTTGTTGCGTAGCTACAACACCCAGACTCGAATCAGCGTTGCTGGCTAAGCATCACGGCCCGCTCACACGGCAAAAATGCAGCTGGGCTGCCGACTAACCCTGTCTCCACCCGGCTCCTCACCTGACCTCCAGGAAGTCGTTGTCACCCACACGTTTCCGAACGAGGTAGTCGCGCACCTTGCCCCCTGCCTCCTGGTGCTCCCGCAGGAGGATCACATCTGCCTCGATCTGCTCTGCCATGCTTTTCAAGGTGGCATAGGATGCTTCCATGTCTGCCTCGCTCAGACCGTATTCAGTCCCATCTAGTGCGATGTTGAGGAGACAAAGGACAGTCAGTGAGCACCACCTTGCAACAGCCAGCAGCAATGTCATTCTGGCTGGGACTTTCACACCGATCGGGGTTTATATGTGGACTGGAGATGTCAGACACGTAAACAGAATAAGCACCCTCTGCCCACACTAGAAAAGGACGGTCTTCACTCGCAATCTTAAAAGATACTAGAAAAGCACCATTTTTCATCTAGAGTTTTCTTCACAATTTCTATAACCAAATATTTAGGGATTAGCAAGAAAGACACATTTCTGCCTAATCCCTTTTCTTCACATGCCGAAGGTACTTTGCATGCAATTTCCTTCAGTAAGATACATCTCCTCTCACACTGCAATAAAGGGAAAAGCATTAACAAAAGGAAAGCTCGGACTGAAATATCACCACAATTAACCAGTGAATGTGGGACCAATTTAAACACTCAGCTTATTTTATAAAGCCACATCCCAAGAACACATTTTCTGCAAGTCTGGCCTGCACAGCAATTTCTTTAGCCCCCACGTACTCCAGTTAAAACAATGTTTTTGGCATGTCTCACTGCCTTCGTCCTGGCACTTGAAAGAAATGCTGACAGCACGGGGCCAGAAAAAAACAAGGAGGCACTGCTGCCTCTGAACAGCCCATCCAGTCAAAGAGCTGACAGTCAGAGCAAGCCAGTGGCAACTATCTAGACAGTTTAAAGCCCACCACAGCTCTCGGCTTCTCTCCTAACCCAGGTGCTGAGAAGCTGCAGATTTCAGGCCAGAATCTCCTCTGCAGATAAAAAAACAAAACCAAAAAAACAACAAACAAAGGTGGAGAGCCACATAGCTAGCACCTGGATGACCAAAGCTATTGCTGTGTCTGTATTCATATGCATGGCTGACTCATCAGCTGGTAAGCAGCAACTGCAGTTTGCATGAACTAATCAGCATTTTAACTTACTGCACAGCTCTACAACAAGTAGAGTTGCTGGGTGATTTCCAGCCTAGCTCATAAGCTGGCTGAGAAGCTGTTGAGATGGTGGGGAAAAGAAAAAGCACCACGGCTGGGGTCTTGGGTCACAGAAGGGGAATGAGAAGTAGTGGGACAGGAGAGGGTAAGAGCCAAGAGAGAAAGGGAAGGGTCACTACAGATGCAGCAGTGAGCTTCCTGGCGGTCTTCACACGCGTCTCAGCCATCCGAGTTGGGTATCCATGATGACCAAAATCACAGACACTCAAAATGAATGAGAAGGAGCAACGGTGGCAGGGGTATCAAGATTTTTTTTCTGTTGACTATTGTTTCCAAATTACAGAAAAGATCCCCACCTTCCTTGACTATGCAGCAACCCAAAATGAAGTCAGAAGTTTTAGCTCAAATTTTAAGAAGCAAATGCCTACTTCTAAGTACATCATTGCAACAACCACCAGTTAACACTCTCACAAGGTATCCTAGAAGAGAAAGCAGTTACTAGCCTGACTCGTTAGATCTCTGCAGCAGATGTGGTTATCCCTAACACATGGGAAGCTCGCTTGGAGGCGAGAGCATGATCCCTGTGATATTGGCTGCATGACCACTGGCCATCTAATCCTGGCTTCTCTATGTTGGCTGCTCTGCAAGACACCAAGAAAACCCAAAAAGGAGACAGTTCTGGGGTAACGCTACTCTCTCCCTCCATTATCTCAGCCAACTTTGGCACTGAAGACCAGGGTTTTGTATTCTTCCCCAAACATAGTAACTAGTAGAATGTCTGATCATAACAACTTGATATCCAGCAGATATCTAATATATTTGAAACATGCCTTTAGCCTTATGACAGCCATAGACAATATTTTGCATTGAGAAAAGAAATTTCAATTTCAAAGCAAGGCCAAGTTCAATATTATTTTACCAGCATCAGATGCAAATATTCAAACTGTGAAAGAGAACAAAAAGGTTATCCATGCTAACTGCTAAAATCTGCAAAGGCAACTGACTGCAGTCACACCCGAGTTAATGTGACAGTAAAGGCCTCATGCTGAGAAAAGGAAAACCTTTCTTCCATAGTACAGACACATACCACACACTAACAAAGAAAGGCAGCAGCAGACGTTTTGGTTATGTGAAGTATCTCCAATACATTCCTGCGGTGTAAAAATATTGTTATTTACAATGGAGAAGTGAACAAAACCAGACAGAACAAGACCTCCATCAGACATTGAGGATGTCTGTACTAAAACTGTTACTATAATTTCAGATCCTTTGTCTTTTCCCGGTGTGCCCAGACAACTTATGCCTTATTTCCAAAAAGAACTTGTATTATTGTGTACAAAAAGAAGTACGTTTAGCTCCACTACATAAGACAGTTGCTGGCAGGAATAGAACAAAAGAATCTGTCCCAGGTGCGCTGCTATACTTTATGGAGGTTTCCAAGTTATTCTGGAGACATAAGTATTAGCTTCAGCAGCAGTCCAGTTAGATGAACTAGGGTTTTCTTATAATTTTAATGGTTTTTGTTGTTTTCCTGAGGAAGCTATACTCACCTGATCCTTGACCAATGACATAGATGGTCTCCCCACATCCCTCATCAATTCTCTCTGACATCTGCCGGAGCAAACTGTCATACTGCTCTGAAGTTGGACTCACCATCACCAGCTGGAAAAAGATTAAATATCCATTTGCAGATGTCAAGCAAACCATTTCAAAACCAGCTTCAGTTACAAGGACAATCAATCCATGTGCTCTATTGAAAGAGAAGGGCTTTTTCAAGGACCACTTTCTGGTGGTTTGTTTTTGTTTTTGTTTTTTAAAAACCAGCTTCGCTGACAGCTATTTCCTTGTGACACTGCACAAGGTTATTTGTCTGACCTCAAGAGTTCATTTATGTTGGAAGATATACTTCAAAGAAAGTAAGAATACCAAGCATCCCATTTTGAAGTAATCAATGTTTAAAAGCCACATTTAAGTGAACACCCCACTTCTACTTCTGTGTAATACATGTTTCCATGCAAGGAAAACAGAAAGGGGAGGAGGTATTTTCTCCAGAGAAATTCCTTAGCTGGGTACTCCACAGTCTCCGCTGCAGAGTGCTGCTGCTCCCCCAGAGCACGACGGAACAGCCAGAGGAAGCCAACCGGACCTCACTGCAGAGCACACCTAGGCATCATAACCTAGAGCATCTCTTAAGTCTTTCGCACACTTGATCTCCCCTTTTGTTTTCTGAGGGGGCAGAGGGGAAGGAGAGAAGACAAATAAGCATTATTTTCAAACGCCTAACAAAACTTCAGGTACGTTACGCTACAGTGCTGAGAGACAAGACATACAAAGCAGTTTGTACGAGCGTATTTTTTACCAGTGCAGAGCTGCAGTTTTGCAAACCAGCAGCTGTGTTACCAACTGGCTTTGACTGCAGTTATTGCAACAACCACAACTTCCTTTGCCCTTCCCTGCAGAGGCATCAAGAGAAGGAAAAAGCAGACAGAAACAAAGCAGAAAATGAGGACAAGACAACAGTGCTTCAGGATTTTCCTTAGAACAGAATGGCGTAGCACCATTTCTGGCAAAAACCTGTGTTGCTCATACAGTACGGCTGAAGAGGCTCGCACAGAGTGGCCACAACGGTGGCAGACCCAGGAGACCTTCATCAGCCATTCAGGACCAACTGGCTCCCTGCTCTCTGGCTGCCTCCATGGTTACAAATCTGTTGGTGGCCGGGCATGCTGGTACAGTGGCTCAACAGCTGTTGTGGTTGAGATACGCATTTCTGTTAAAAAGGCACTTTTGGTAAGAGTTGTAAAGGCTATCACCGACCGATAGCCCTACGGGTAGGCAGGCCTGTGCCACACTACAGCACTCAATGAAATCCATGCTTCCACTAGCTGTCCTTACATACACGTTCCAAAATCACGCCCAGAAAGATGTACTTCCCTGCACTATGCACTGAGGCCAGTCTGAAATCTGTGCTAGATTTGCCTAAAACATACAGTTTACAGCAGTTCACAACGATTACATCTCCAAGCCTGCCCAACATTCTCTGCTAACACAGCCTGACTTGCTAGCCCAGCTAACACAATGTGTATTCAAGGAGGAACTACCTTGACCACCTACTACTACTACACAGCGGATGAAGACCTTTACTAGAAGTCTAGTGTAAGGGAACCCAAAACCCCACAAATAACACTTTCAAAACTATCGCGATGCATGCATCTGGAAAACTGAAGCACAGACAGCAAGTGCTGGTTAGAAGGTTTAAGGCAGCCAAAGCAACGCTTTCCTCAAACGTTAAGGGTCACACAGAGCATGTATGTGTCTGCAAGGGCCAGAACAGCTACAAGAGAGACGATCACCTTCACGGACCTCTTTAAGACACATGCCCTACCTAAGCCTTTTAACTACTTGGCATGGTCTGCGAAGGGTAGCAAAGCACTCTGACCTGGAAGGCCACATAGTCTTTCTATCTCATGCTACAAAAGACTGAGTTTTGTCTTTATTAGTTGTTCTTTTGGGTTTGTTTTCTTCTTAAAGGAGCCCACCAGATGTAAATGTATTGAGATGGAAATCAGCAACGGTTCAGAGGCTTGATCGGAACAGGAATGGAAGGCTGTGTGTTGATATGTAGGGCTTGTTTTGCACAGCAAGCACTTTCAGGGAACTCCTGGAAGCACAGAAGACAGGCTCACTGTTTAGGCTAGCGCACCAGCACAGGTGAGGGACTCAGGAAGGTCTATTAAATAGGCTGTCACACACATAAAGAAGAATAAAATAACATGGGCCACCAGCGCAGAGGCACACTAACTTCAGTTTCTTCAAGTCTCATCACCAGCTTTATTTTTCTACGAGTTCAAATGCTTCAGCAGTGTGAGTGGGCAGAGTGTTCTCTAAAGTACCAGTGGGCATTTCGGCTGAGCAGCTTGCTGTAGCCTTTCTTCATGGTGCCAGGCAGGAGGGCTGGGGGCTCAAACAGCACGGTACCCACACACATCAGCTCAAAACACTGTTCCCCCACCCTGCTGCTTTCACTGCCAGGCAAAGGTGCTGCTGAAGGGTGTTCCAGTGGTAGACTGCCTCCAAAGCCTACCCTGGGGCCGACGAAGCTTACAGCCGATATGGTAATAGTGGGATGTCAAGAGAAGGATGCGTAGAACAAATAGCAGCTTTCATGGATAACGCCTTCCAATGCCATTCAGTATTTCTAATGGCTGCTTCTGCAGCCCGCAGCGCCCAGCCAGTTCAGCAGTTTCCTAGGTCACCGCAAGACTTTACGTGCTGTTCTGAAGGTCTCTTTAGCTAGTTTCCTGGACAGAGGGAGCCTGTTCTTTGCCATTTCCCTGGTTGGAGAAAGGCCCTCCATCTTGGCCTCTCTGCTTTTTTTGATTTTCACCTTTGAGCAATTCCCCTCCATGCTTGCACTATGCATTTGTGTTTTTCAGAGGTTTTCACAAAGTCAAAAATTTTCACTTTTGTTCTTTCCACTTTGCCAGGCATTGAGCAGTTAACAGGAGGAGCCATGTGGGTCTATCAACCTCAGATTTCCTACAGGGCAAAAAGGTAACAATCAGTTATTGTTTTATTCTCACGACAGCAAAAGGAAATACACCTCACAGGTTTGAGATGCCATCTCTAAAGTCCCTTCCTAATCTCTGGGGAGAAGTGGCTTTTCCCACCTTTCCTCTGATGGGTTTTGGGATTAACATACGCCAGAGGTGGGTAATAGCTACAGCTGTTTGAGCTTACTCCATGGGACAAGCTGGACTGTGCCATTCTGCACTGCCCAACAGCAAGCAAGAGGCCATAGCATTAATCAACAGCAATTTCAAGCCATCAGTGAGACTGAGCTCAGGTTATATCAGCACTACTAGAGGCAGTCCTTACAAAAGAAACACCCCATATCCATGAGGCAGACAAACTATAAAGATTAAGGGCAAACCAAATACTACGTGGTACATAGTGCTGCTCTTTATTGGAATAACACAGCCTGACGTTTTGCATGGCTGGAAGGCCACCACCAGCCATTGGGAAGTCAGGGGAAAGGCACCTTCTGTAATGTCATATTTTGCTTTCTATTTCCTGTGGACATACACAGTTCAAGTGCTATTAATGTTCTGTTGCCTATGTAGATGTAATATAAGTATCAGTTTCACTAACAGTCTTGTGTGATATGGTTTTGACCTCAAAGATGATTACTACTGCAGTGTGCTAGTACTGAAGGGAAAACAAACACCCCTTGAGATCGACACGATAATGAATTTGTGCTGATGAATGGAACTGTTTGCTTGACCAGCTGACAAGGTGTATTTGATAACCGAATCCCAAAGTGTTCCTCTCTAAAAAGAGCACACCTTACAATGAATGCACTGGGGGAGGACTGGGAGAACAGCATATAACACAGCAAGGGGGTGGGTCAGACCAGGACAGAAGCAGCAACCAGCAAACAAACTGACGGCAGCGGGAATCACCGTTTTAAGCCGGAACTGGAGGGCAGCAATTCAACTNGGCGGGGAGGGACGTTAGCTACTGCGTTCTCACCATATGGGATTGCTGGTTTGAGCACGCAGCAGGAGACTAACTTGGAGAGATGGGGCACAGCTCACAGTCTTAGCTCTCATCCAAGATGGGGATGAATGAAAGGTGTAGGGAAAAGACAGCAGGTGTACACTGCCATATGGAAAAGTAACTTGTAATAAAGGTCGAAAAAATGCTTACCTATCACCTCCATAGTGCCTGCAGATTTCTAGGAATGGAAGACAGGCTGACAACACAAATGGAGGTTGTGGGAGAAAAGCATTCCTCTCTCTTCGTCCGAGTTTTGGTCAGGTTCCTGGCTGTCAAGAATTGGTGACGCAGGCCTTGGTGTCCTCCTGGGCCCTCTTCCACATCAGCCACGTCCAAGACAAAGCACAGATCGATATTGGCATCCTGTATCAAAATCTTGTCCAGCTCATTAAGGCACGAACAGGTGGCTCAATAAATACTGCAGGTTTGATTTCTGGTCTTTACTTTCTTATAAGACGTCTTAATACAGCACCACATTGTAAAATATCCGGTTATTCCCTCAAAAACAAAAGTTGCCACATCCACACACCACAATTCCTCTCTCTCCGTTTCTCCACAGAGGGCAAGAAAATCCAGGACTTTGGAACAACTCCAGTTGAAAGTATGAAGAGGAGGGATGGCAGAAGAGCAGGAAGGAAACACCAGCTGTGCTGACTTCTGGATCACATAATTACAAGTGGACAGAACCAAGTTACCGGGAGACTTTAGAGCGGGAGATGGCATCACAACACATCAAACCCTTGGCAGCAAAAGGTTTACAGTTAAAGAGATCAGCCAACTGGGAAAAAATAGAAGATGGTGTGGAAAGGCAGCTAATGCAGTCTGTGGCGGGCTCTGGCATGCAAGTATTACTACAATGTACCTTCCCACAAGACAGAAATAAGAACGGATTCTGGCAGAAAGAAGACCACCACAGTTTTGTCACTTGGATCCCAGAGAGGAACTGCACAAGGCGAACAAACCTTTACCTTTTTGTGTTGACTTAACCCAGCTTGCAAGAGCAAGGCACCCTTGTCGCCGAGCCCTTATGCTCTAAAGTTACAAGCTCTGACCTGCTTTTAAGACTGTCAAGAAAGCCCCAGGAACTCGTATGACTGGCAGCAGAGATAACTACAGAGAACCAGCACAGAGGAAAAACGTTAGCGAGACGTTAAAGCAGCTGTCACCTTCAAACCCTCCCTGCGCTTACCAAGAGGGTCCAACACCCGTAGCAGGCGCTTCCCCAGGGAGCCGAGGAGGGGAAGGAGCAGGGAGGACAAGCCCGCCGGCACCCTCCTTCCCCGGCCAGGGCACTGCTCCCTCTCAGCTCTTCGTACCTCAGCTTTAATACCGTCCTTCTGCCGGCCGCCTCCCCACGGCACGGCGGGCTCTGCCGCCCGGCCGGGTGATGTTGATTCCCCCCACGCCGGGAACCAGCTTCAGACCTCGGCGAAGCCCCTGAGGTGACACCCCCAACCCGGCGGAGGCAAGGCGGGCCCCCCAGCCCCCCGCTCTCCTGAGGTGAGGGGGAGCGGTGAGGAGAGGGGCTGGTCCCGCTCCGGCCGGGCCGGGGGTGGGGGGGCAGCCCCACGGGCAAGGCGGCTGCCAGAGAGAGGGCAGAGCGGGGCCCGGCGGGGTGATGGCGCTGGCCGCCGCCCGACCCCCCCC